>ML794500.1:172255-224295 GCA_009831015.1 Picea engelmannii
GGGGGGTCCGAAATTCTCTTCATCACCGTTGATCCGGGCGCGCTAATCTGAATCGGCGGAGAGCTGCGCCCCCGATCTCGGACCCCCCCCCCCTTGCTTAAAGGTCGAAAGGCAAGGGGGGTCCGAAATTCGCTGTGCGTCGTTGATCTGGGCGCGCAAATCTGGACCGCCCAGTCTTGTTTGTTGCTTACCATGGGCGCATTATCGCCCGAAACTTTGGACAAGTGGGTTTTAACCCATTCTTTTTATATCTAGAGCCCTTAGCAAGAAATATCGCTAACACCACCATTGGATCCAAACCCTTTGGGCTAAAGTCTAGACCCCACATTGTTATTATTACTTTGGGTAGACAATTGTATAGGATACTAGAGGTAGCGCCGCCTACCTCTCTTTCTTTATTCTCTACTAAGCAATGCAGTAAGGTTATTTCATAGACCGGGAAGTTCGTCTTATTTGTGATCCATGATCATAGTAAGAAGAAGGTCGCTGTCACATTCGTGGCCTCTACATAGAGCCTCTCTTTGCAACAAAATCAAGTGGAGGAGATAGTGGAAGACTACAAAGACATCTTCTCCTCACCCACCGAGGTATCGATGCACTTGCAAGTCAAGCATCCAATTGATCTAACCATCGATGCATCTCTGCCTAATGGATCAGTCTTTCATCGCTCGCTAATGGAAAATGATGAAATCAAGCATTAGACCCAAGAGCTTCTTCAAAAGGGGCACATTAGACCTAGCTCCTCCCCTTGCAAAAAATCGATTGCACTGGTGTAGAAGAAGGATGAGACCTGATGACTTTGCATTGATTACAGAGAATTAAAAAAAATCACAGGCAGAAACCGATACCCAATTCCCAGAATTGATGACCTTCTTGACCAACTCAAGGGGGTAAAATTCTTCAACAAGATTGACCTAAAATCTAGCTACCACCAGGTTCCCATCGAACCAATTTATGTATGGAAGACAAATTTCAAATCTAAAGAAGGTCTCTTCGAATGGTTGGTCATGCCCTTTGGCTCAAAAAATGCACCAACCACTTGATGAATGATGTATTGAGACCCTTCAACAAATATTTTGTGGTTGTATATTTGGATGACATCCTCATCTTCAACATAACTTAGGAGGAGCACATGCGGCATATTCAACAGGTTTTGAGCACTCTGTCGAAGCACAAGCTATATGCCAACTTGGAAAAATGTTCCTTTGGCATGAACATGGTCCAATACTTGGGCTACATTGTTGATGAGCATGGGGTACATGTTGATCCCGCTAATATCCTAGTCTTCCGTGACTAGCCAGCCCCGAACACACTAACCAAGCTTCTAAGCTTCTTGGGACTATCCAACTTCTACTGACCGTTCATGTTGGGATTCTCCCACATTGCATGGGCCCTCTACTACATGACCAAGGGTGGTGGTAGGGTGCAGTTCGTGTGGGGGAAGTAACAACAACAAGCATTTGATGATCTAAAGCATCGCTTGTGCTCAGCTCCCGTACTCTCCTTGCGTGATCTACAACAACTATTTGAGATTGAGACTGACACATCTGACTATGTTGTAGGCGCAATTCTCACTCAAAACAGTCATATGGTGGCATACCATAGTGAGACACTCTCAGATACTGTCCAAAAATACCCCACCTATAACAAGGAAATGTATTCCATTGTACAAGGATGTTGTTAATGGAAGCACTACATTCTGGGAAAGGAGACGATCATCCACACTGATCACAAGCCTCTACAATTCATACAGACACAGGGGAAGTTGCAGAATGACCACCATTAGAAGTGGTCCAACTACCTGCAACAGTTCCATATCAACATCAAGTATAAGACAAGGAGCACAAATCATGTCACTGGCTGCCTCAGTCGAGCTCTTGTGGCTGCAGTCACCACTTTTCTCCATTACTGTGGACATGAGGCATCTGAGTGGCCCCAACTTTATCAACAAGATCCAGACTTCACCACCACCTATCAGGTCTTGGGTACAAGCACAAATTTCACTGATTTTCACATTCAATATGGGATGTTATGCCATATGGGCCATCTCTGTGTTCCTGCAAGAAGGTGTGCAAAGATGATTTGGGAAACCCACTACGGTTGGATGGAAGGACATTTTGGCATGGAGAAAATTGTGGTCGTTGTCCAAAAACGTTTTTTTTGGCCAAAACTTCAACACGATGTCAACAATTATATCAGATCTTGCACTACTTGTGCCATTGTCAAGACAACCATCAAGAAGAAAGGCTTATACACCCCTCTTCTTACCCCCAAGAAGCCTTGGGAATCCATCTTGATGGATTACATGTCTGGCCTTCCATCCACCAAGCAAGGAAATGATTGTGTATTTGTGGTCGTTGATTGGTTTTCGAAGATGTCCATCCTCACTGCCTGCAAGAAGAACATCACAACATAATATATTGCTAAGATCTTTTTCGAACGAGTGTGGGTCCACTTTGGGATACCATAGACCATCATCTTTGACTGTGACAACAAGTTCCTTAACACATTTTGGTTGAGTCTCTGGTCATTGTTGGACACTGAGCTCACTTAATCCACTGCTTTCCACCCCCAAACATATGACCAAATAGAGGTTGTCAATCAAATGATTGTGCACATCCTGCACATGTACAACTCTAAGCATCTGTGTACATAGGATGAGAGTCTTCCCTATGTTCAACACAATTACAATAGGGATCTCCATAGATCCACCGACCATAGCCCATTTGAGGTGGGACTGGGATCCCAACCCTTGGGTCCCATTGATATTTCCCTACCTCTTGCAACCACATAGACAAACTATTCCCATGTTCACTCTGAGGTCGAAAAATCCACCAAATTCATTGAGAATATTTAGCACATCCGCCAATAGGTCCATGAGATTTTGCAGAAAGCCAATGCTAAGTACAAGAAGCACCATGATCAACACATGGTACCACACCAGTTTCATGTAGGAAACAAGGGCTGGTTACATTTGCATAAGGAACATATTACAGGTCCCCATCAAAATATCCGCCCACGCCACTATGGGCCTTACACCATCACCAGTCGTGGGTAACAATGTTTTCAAGCGCAACACTCCACCCTTCATTGGATTTCACTTAGTGTTCAATGTGGACCTCCTTCAACCATATTTTGCAACATTATTGGACACCTCAGAGATTGCAGAATAGTTGACACCAACATAGCTCAACCCTGACTGCATGGAACAAGCTTCCACTGATCAGATAGTGGACATAGAGGTCAAGGGCCCTCGCCAGCAGAGGATCCATCTTTATCAGGTTGTGAAGGCAGGGAATCTCCTCCACTAAGGAAAGTGGCTCACCCAGGGCCAAATTCAACAAAATTTTCCTCACCTGATGGGGGAACTAAATGCACTGGAGACCATTGCTTCCTAAGGAGGGAGGACTGATCTAGGTGGATATTGGTGGCCACCCACCTATTCCAACTGGCTCCTCTAGACAATTTTTAGTTCAACACATTATTTTGTACTTCTTTTTAATTATGGGTTCTACACTTCCGGGGCTGTCTGAATCCCTACACATCTTCCAGGTGGATACTGGTGACCTCCCACTTAATCGAACTGGCTTATTTTGTATGTTTTCATTTCAACACATCTTGCTGTACTTCAAGGGCCATTTTGGGGACCTAAACAATGTTTTTTTGGATCGCCACAATCAATTTAAATATGGATTCAAAGTTTGACGACGTAATGTGTATTTATCGAAAACACCTTTCCAATGGGCTATCACACGCCTAAAACAAACATCGTATGAAAAAGTTACGACCTCAAGAAGTGGAGGTACGAACTTACCCATAGGGGCCCACATAACGTTTGGCGTTTCATCTCCTAGGGTTAAGTTTTTGGATGTCTAGGGTTTTTGAATTCATGAGTAATGTTAAAAAGGCCTCTAGAGCCTCATTGTAATCATTATTCATAGACAGATGCGTGTAGCAGCCTCATATCTTCTCAGACATATCTACCACCATTCGAGCAAGTGTTTTAGTCTTGTAGTTTTACAATTTCATCCTATTTCATTTATTCAATAGAAGATATTGCTCACTGGATATCTGTGTTGTTCTCCATATCTCTATGTTTATTGTATTCAGTTTGTTAATTAGTTTGTTACACACCTAAATCTAGATCACAATTATAACACCAATCTGACACTCTTCTGTGAGTTCATCCACCGCTGAAACCTCCTCCACCTCTGTGTCCTCCTCTAAACTCTTATAGAGCTTCTTTGACCCTAAATGTAGACCAACCTAGTCTGTTCGCAAGAGCATCTAGAGCGTGACAATGCTTGGTAATGTGAGAGGGTGACACACAAAATTTTTAGTAAACCGTATTCAAAACAGGTGAATACTTTTGTAGGATTGGATAATTCCATGGGGAGTGACCATGGCTTCGACATATTTCACAACATTCCCCACTTTGGCCTCTTTAATGATTTGGGAAAGTGTGGTACTACAAAGGGCCATGAAATGGTGCTGTAACAACAACTTGCATGACCCCTCCAGATGGTCCTAGTGGCAGAGGCATCATCATGTGTTGAGAGGTTCCTGTGCCCCTTAGTCTAGGACATTATGTCACTATATGAACCTCGATGTAGAAACTGATACACCATACCTATGGTTGGCCTAATCTAGGGAGGGTCATTTCTTGAATCTTGTTGGTTAACGTCGAAATCTAGCCTTGCAACTACACAATATTAGTTTCTTTAGTTGGTCTCATAACCCTAAAGCTTCCTAGGCAGCCAACCATTGCTTCAATTTTCATCACGAGTTCTAAGGCTTCACCTAATGTAGTGATCCACTACTGGGTTAATGGTATCCTTGAAAATGATAACAAACCTTGTATAAACCATTCTCGCTAGTGGTCTCCATGGAAGGATTTTCCAATTTCCCTATTACATCCTTAAATCTTTGGTTATTCTCCTAGGAAGACTCACCATCTCTCTATTTTATCTCTCACAACTTAGAGAGAGCCTATTGTTCTGACTGGGGTAAGATACAATTTTTTATGATCCGTTGTTTTACTTGAGCAAGAGTGAAAGTTTATCCTTGAGGATTTTCTAGTTCAATGGATTTCATATACCATTTTAAAGAACGACCTCTCAAGGTGGTCTGAAACTCGACTAGTTTGTTAGCATCCAGAGTTCCACGATACCTCGATATGGTCTCACAAAGGAACCAATGAATTCAACATCCTCATCCCATTTGCCCCAAAATTCTAGGTATCGTGTGAGGGATCTTGCATGTTGAGTTTTCATCAGAGAACTTGGGGATCCTATAAAAATAAATCTTGAAGGTCCTATTTGTGAAATAACTAAAATACTTGCCACACTTCTATTGCTATGACTTCTTACACTTACGGGAGTAGAAGGGTTCGACGCAACAAAACCTATAGAAATATTAATTGGAGAGATTACCAAATTTGTAGACGACATTGGGGGAGTAAGCAACTCGGGGATTGGTCCTTCGCCGACAAAATGAAGTTATTTAATCTAGGAGTCACATGATCTTGCAAGATTCCTTCTACTTCGTAGTGTTTTCTTATAAATTTTGGGGTTATGAGATCTGATTTCTCATAACTCCTTCTGAGGTATCGACTAAGCCAACTACTCTAGATGTGGCACCTATTCTCCCTACTTCATCTATTTCGCCTAAGGTTCCCACCTCTTGTCTTCTTCCTTCGGAACCTTCACTACTCTCGCCAAAAAATTCCTTCAACCATCAACTAGCCAGCCTTCCAAGTCTCAAAAACTCTCACAACCTTTTTAATTCCTTCTTCCAACTACCATAATAGTCCATCTCCTTGCATGATGGATCATGTCTCGTCATAACCTTTCTCATCTGAGTCTGCCACCTCTTTTTGGCAGTCACAACCCTCCTTAGAGCTCGTTCATTTCTTGCAGTTTTCTCTCGTCACCCCTCCATTGCCCGTAAATCCTTCTTTATCAGCTCACGAACTTGCCTCAACACCCCCCCCCTCAGGCACAAGGGTTTATGATACCATCTCTATTGGAACATGTAACGTTCCCTCTTCCACAAGAAAAATTTTAATCCAAAGGGGGACTTCCCACAACAATTTTCCTTGGGATCCTTCTTTGAATACAACTTCTACTTTTGAAAAATACTGGTGGTTCTCAATGGTAAATTCAATGATGTATCCTTCCAAGGTGGTCTATACCATCCATGTCTCTATAAATTAGATGATCTATCTGGTGAAGGGTTTCTAAATGCTCAACAATCCAATCATAGGTTCTCTTAAATCGATATTTTAATTCTTGTGCTTCTTGTAACTGGTTGAGCCACTGAAATACCTCTTCTGGGAATCAAATCTAGAATATCTCATACTAGTCGCTTACTGGTTCTGAGTAAAAGATAACACTCTTCACGACCCTCAAACTTTTGTGCTGTAGCTCAACTTTTTTGATCCAAAATGATCTTTTAAAAACTTGGTTGAGTTTTAAGCATGTGTTAAATTACCATTCAAAAACTTAAATGAGGAAGGATATTTTAATGAAAGAATGTTGCAGCCATCTTAAACAATACAAAATAGAAAATAGACATAAGGAACAACAAACCATAACACCAAGCTTGATAACGGAGTTCAACAAGGTTGCCTACGTCTCCGGGCCTTTGTCTCAGTGGGGGAGGCTTTCTTATTAATTTCTTCAAATGCTCAAAATGTACATAAAAATTGCATCAAATGGATTTCAGACTAGTCTCACTGTGTTCTGCTTGACCTCAAGAATCCAATGCAACTGATAACACTGGAATGCTAACTCTAATTCCCACAAATGGCCTTCAAATCTTGATTCTTTGCATAAAAATGACTTGAGCTTCACAATTCTTCATCATTTCTCCAGTTCTGAACTTGTTTGGAATGTCAAAAACCTTTGGTTTATATAGATTATGAGTTGGGGGTCGAAATCCAACTTCCCCCCAAGATCTGGCCTCTTTCTAGGCTCTAGATCCACTCTTTTTGGCCAAAAATTCATAGAAATCGACACAAATTTATTAATATAAGGTAAAAACCTAGTAAATTGGCAAATAATTGGTTAAGCACCCAAAAATAGGGCACATGCCCCTTTTTGTGGTCACATGGGTGACATGTGGCCTGGTGCTAGACCCTTTAAGCCCCCATGCCCAGGCCATGCTCTTGGTCACGAGATTCTCCTATGTGACCTGGCCTCCATTCGACGCGCCTCCCTTAAACATTGTAAAGGGATAGTGTTAATTTTTTTAAAAAGTAGGTAAATTTATAAAGTTAAGTGCTTGCCCATATGGCTAACACATTGGTTTTAAGACTTTTCTAAGTGGACAGGTCATAGGTTCGACTCCCATGGAGTTATACAACATTTTTCATTCATCCCTTTTAGGCCCCATCAAGGGTGACACGTGGCACCCTGTGATTGGGCCACGTGTCAGCCCATGGTTGGCCATGTGAACCAATCACCCCTTACCACTTTTCAACATCAGAAACTGCCAAATGTCGAGATCTAAAATTCCATGTATCGGTTGTAGGAGCTGCCACTTTTCGGGCACATAATCTTCCAAGTGTCACATGCTGAGGATGCCATGTGTCACTTTGACCCTTTGACTTTTTGCTTGAGAAGACCAAAATTTTCAACTGCCATAACTTTCTCATACGATGTTTGTTTTTCGATCCGTTTTCGCCACTAGAAAGATTGGAATGAGAACTTCACGATAATGTTGTTTTATTGAACATTTGAGAACTTTTATTTTTGAGCCTTTCAAGATCCATTTTGGATCATTCTTGTAGAAGAAATTTGTCACACCTTCTTTCCCACCAATTCTCGATGTCAGACTTAAAGATGTGATGAAAAATCCTCTAAAAACTCACTGTAAAGCTTCATGTCCCAACAATGGAACCATTTGTTGGTGCACAATTGGAGACTGGGGTTCACAGAGGTTATGAACAAAGATATTATTGTATTCTAGTAGCACTTGCAAATTCAAATGTCCGCAAAGGAAGGAGGTCTCACCCGAAGCACAACTGAGACTTATGTGTGATAAAGTGCGTCATCCACGACACATCACCAGATATAACGCAATAAAATCTAGATTCTAAACATGTTGCGCAACATAAAGATAAGTAAGTGCATACATCACATGATCTTATAAACAATATCACAACTACCAATTACATAGAGCAAGAAATATTGCACATCATAGAGATCAAATATTCATACACAATGACAAATTTTGGTGCCTGAATAATCCATCATGTTATTATCATATCACAACTAGTCATACATAGATGATCTCTTACACATCATGACTTATACAATAGAATCAACAATTAGATACCCAATATGGACTCTTAGACTTCTGCACAAGCACATTTAATTCCCCATAATCCATTACAATAGCTTATCGCAATAGAATCAAGGACAATAATGGCAATATCCTAATGACAAAAGAAGAACGACAAGGAATAGAGCAACACCAGTCTAGAAACTCTCAATAATAGCACAATATATAAGAATTAACTCACTGTCTTAACAACTAGGAAACCCTTTCCCATTACATATTCCCATATTTATGACTTTTCCTCAGGTAATTTTTGACTTCTTGAGTCCACTATTATTTATTCTTGATTCCACTTCTACTCTGCATGCACTCGAGGATTCTAGATATTTCCACTTGCTGGTCCAGCTGGCGCATGAATTGTTTCTACTATTGGCGTGCTTGTAATTAAATTTCCGCTCATCGTAGCTTTTTTTCACCACTTCTAGCCTTCCATTCCTCAAAACTGTGATACTTCTGCAAGACTGAATGTCTTCCAAAATGAAGGGCCCAATAAGCCCTGAACAAAATATTTAACTTGTCCCAAGTCAACCTTCCGCTCTTTTGATGTGGTCTCCTTCAAACGAAGGGCCCAACATCCTCCACTAATCTCCGTAAATAAGAAATTAATTTGAGAATTTCTCCCATTTTTAGCTGCTCAGGTTACTTGAAGAGAGTTTTGAAGTGCTTTACACCCATAGATGCTAGATCAGAAATCCCTCTAACCTTATTACCTCTTGAATCATTTAACTCCCAGATAGTGTTATAAATTTTCTAGTAATTGGCGTAATTTTGAAAGAATTTTATTTTTTGGTCCCCGAAAAATATCCATAGAGCTATGCTCTTAAGTCTCCAAGTTTTCTCTTGTTCGATCAAGATTGACATCTCTCCAAATATGATGTATAAGTCAAGACTCCTGGATTTGCAATATAAATCTGCTCAAGCTCTTATTTTATATTGCTAAGCACTTGATCTTACACCTTCCTATGATCCCTAGTTGAGATTATAACCTTCTCTTTAACCTGCCAATGTGATGATACAAACTGAACACTGGATGAGGTCTCTGCATTTTCCTAAAAGTGTTTCCAATTATCTCGTACTAGATTGCAAAATTATTCATCCTTGAACCACGAAGGATTGAATTTAAATGGTGCACCATGTTTCCTCATAGATTTATCAAATTCAAGGAAGATTGGAAAGTGGTCCGAACATCGAACCTTCCCTACCCATGAACGATAAACACCAAGTGACTAAAGAAGAACATGGTGCACAAGAAATCTATCCAATCACTTTGATAATCCATCCATACCAACTATATTATTTCTCCAAGTCAAACTTAATTGTATTGGTTCTATATCCACCTATCCCATTGCTTCCAATTTATCATTTAGAAAGATTTCAAACCTTTCTTTCTGAGAATATGACACCCAAATTTCCTCCCTACTCAAGGTGAAATTTAAATTCCCTCCAATGACAATATTGTTAGACCCAAGACAATTAAAAGAAGATAATATGTTTTAGAAAGCCTCCTTGTCCTCGTAAGGCCCACATAGATTAAGAACCGATAACGAATGGTCCAATTCCTTACTATAGAGTTCTATATAGAGACCTGGCACAATGGAAAAATAATTAATAAGGGTGCAGCTAGAGGAAAACCCCGTGATAATCCCCCCACAGTGTCCATCTAAATCCAACCCATGAAAGACTCACCTCATAAATAATTTCACTAGATCACCAATAATTGTTCCATTAGGTCAAATGGATTCTTGAATGAGAATAATGTCCAACCAATCCAACTCCAAAAAACACTTCAGGGAGAGTTTTTTATCCCTTCCTTCCAAGCCTCTCATATTAACAGACATGAGCTTCATTTAGAAACCAAAACTAGGGAAATGCATACTCTAAGGACCCTTGTAATAGATATTTGTCTACCTTGAAAAATTTCACGGTGAGAATGTTATTGTGCATGCTTCAGAGTAGACTTACTCCCCACTTTATTGGGACCAGTAGTTTTTGGACTGTTAAACCCAAGCCCTTCCAAAAGGATATGCCTATGTTAGAAATGACGTGGCCTCAAAAGGTATGGGTCCTTGCTAGAAGAAGCAGATGTGGACACAAGAGAGAGGGGCTTAAGAGGTTAGGGTCTTAGAATCATTTGATACTACGATATTAAAATGTTATGGTTTCCCTAATGAAGCAAGGATATGAGACAAATTGTCTCCCATAGAGGGAACAGGTACAAACAAGTCCACCCCAGGAGGTAGACCATTCAATTGCAGGTCAGAACCTAAGACCGAAGAAGAAAATTGAGATGGGAGACTCGACTAACCCAAATCTTGATGAGGATTTGAACTCATTGTCCAGAGATCTTCAAGTTTATTCCAATGAGAAGGAGAAAAGTACAAGTCATCCTCAAAATTTTCCAAGAGGGCCTAATTCTCCACTCCACGCGAGCCTCGAACTTCCAAGGGAATATCAATATCCCCAACCAAGATGTTAGAATCTAGCTTCTTGTTTTCAGAATGAGTACCCTATAGTTGAGCCACACCATCCCCCACCAAATGAAAAATAGGGGAGGTTTGTGCATCTAGCACCCTTGGAGACATATTATGATGAGGGTCAAGACCTCTATGAGCCCACTTATCAGATCCCTCAAACTTATTTTAAAATGGAAGCTCATAATCCACCATTACATGCCCAACTTTATGGCATTGAGAGCACTTGAAAGGAATATTTACATAATGTAAAACCTGAGTGTATGACTGATCACCAACCACTAAATCCATAGACTCGAAGAGTCCTTGTTGAGGGTCTATATAAACTAGAATTTGTGCTAAAGATCATAGATTTGTATTCTTGTAGGATTCATTAGAAGCAATAAATGTCCCCAGGACCTCTGCAATGGCCTGCAACCCCTTATCGAACCAAAATTCCAAAGGTAGGTTTGGGATTTTAATCCACATAAGAGAACTGGTAAAGAACTCCTCCTAAGCATCAAATGGTGGGTGCCAGTGCTTAACACTAAGAAAATGGCGATACCAGTACCAACAACCCCCCAAGATTTTCCAAGCATCATCTTTGGTACAGAAGAGAAACCAAATCCAACTTGTGGAAATGAGATGGACAACCGATGCATAGTCTATAACATGAAACCAATGTGAATACATCCACCCATTAAGTGATTCCATCAACACTATCCTACCACAGAACTTGTTGACCACCATTTTGGTCTACAGTTCTCAACCGACAAAGCATTGCCAGGCTCCCCCTCATTTCAAAACTGCTCGCACAAAGTTCTTGTTGGCCCTTGATTATGGAAGGAAGTGAAGAACAAGGAAGAAAAGGTAAAAAGCGAGCTTCACGGGAGACACAATGATTGTCACTAGGTCGAAGTGAGAAAAAGAACAGAAAATATGGAGCGAAGTGTGGAAAAGCAAGTTGTTGGATGAGGAGATCGAGGATGACAGATCAACAAGGAATATGGACCAAGGATGACTCAGGAAGTGGAAAAATATAGCATTAGATGTCTTGGAGCACCGCGAGATGAAGAAGGAAAGATAGGCTGGCGAAGCCCGAAAATAATGGGTCAAGTTGACCTAGGGTTGTAGACACCTAGGGTTTTGGTAATTAGGGTTTTGACACCTAGGTTTCGATCTGAGGCCGTCGGTGAGGGATTGTAATGTATAAATAGAGGTCGAGAGGACCTAGGTCGGGTCGGTATTGTGGTTGAGCCTTGTTATTTATTATTTTTCATTGGGAGACTATTGTATTATGGGTGAGAGAAGTGTTGAGAGAGAGAGACTTCTGGTATTGTAAGATCTTTAGCTGGGTGCGAAGATCAAGTCCTGCAGTTGGGTGTGCAGGAAGGGAGAGAGAAACAGAGATGAAGAGAGAGGATCTGCTGGCCAAGAGCATAGATCATAACTGTAAGCTTTATCTTAATATATCATAAGCACAGTTCTGTGGATGTAGCCCTAGAGAGAGGGTGAACCAGGTACATCTGTTGTTTTGTGTGTGATTGATGCTTTGAGCTCTGATGTTGTTATATTGTTATCTACATTATTGTATTAGATAAGATCTATAGCTGTGAAGAATAGATCTAGCTAGTTGAATAATAGATGCATGTTATGTTGCTATTGTAATAAGAACCACTTGATATTCCCCTGGTTGTAGACATCTCTGTCCTACAACCCCCTCATAGCTGCTTCGGGTGAGACTGCATCTGCTTCACAGGTGCTGCCGAAAGGGCCAGTAGCTAGGGCTTGTTGGTGCACTCTTGGAGTTGAACCCTGGGTCTTCCCCTATGCTAACAAATGGTTCCGTTATCGAGACTTAAACTGTGATTGCTGGGAACAAAAGAAGAAAAAGCTTGTGCGAACTAAGCTTTGTGTGTAGATCTGTTTCCCTAGTGCGCAATATTCTACTTGACCTACAAAGCTTTGTGCCAAGAAAAAGAGGTCAGATCTGAATGGAAAAGGTCAGAGCTGCAAGAAAGAGGTTGATACTGAAGAAAATAAGTGATATCTGAACGCTCTATGCTTTAAGAAAAGTAAAGGTGGAAATTTCTGAAGGAAAAAGGTCAGATTTGCAGAAAAGAGGTAAGATCTATAAGCTCTGTGCTCTGATAACGATAAGAATAGTCAAAAGTTTTTAGATTTGGAAGCCTTGTTCTCTGTAGAAGTAAGATAAGTGAAATTTTTTTGTTTCTAAAGCATGGATCTAGGTATGTTTGATAGATTCTGTCATAACTTCAAAACTAGGGCATTAATAGATGAAAGAAAGTTTGATATGAATAAATCTGATAAGTATAGTGATAGATATGTTATACCTATGCATCGAAGGAATGTCTGGACTAACAAGTGGATGCAGGATCCTAGAAAGAGTTTTTTGCAGGCTAGCCACCATGATCCTGGTGCATAGTACACAAGGAGTTAGGGAACATCTAAACGAAAGAGAGGATTAACCCTCTGTTATAGTTGTAGAAGACCAGGACATCTAGCTAAGGAATGCCCTGGGAGAAGGCCTAGTTGCCTCTGTTGTAAGGATATGGACCATGAAGTATTGGATTTTCCTAGAATGATTGCTAGGATGGAGAAGATGAATATGGAGCAAGCAAAACCTGAAGGAGATCAAGAGACCAAGATTATAGCAGAAACCTAGAAAGAATCATAAAAGATATTGCTACAGATGAAAGATACCTTGAATGACCACTGACATGTTAGGTTATCAGAGATCTTCAAAGAAAAGGAGCAAATCGAATCAAGAATAGGGGACTTTGACATTGACTGTACTCTTTATGAAGAAACACAAATGAACATTATTCTAGAAAGAACTTGGGAAGCTATAGGAAAGCCTGCCATGATCCCTTCCCTAGGAGGAACAAGTTTCTTTAGAGGAAAGCTAGTAAACCTATGTGGAAGGCTCGCCTAGATACCCATGTCTGTCAATGGAACTTTGATAGAAGAAGACTTTGATATCATTAAATTTGTTGAAGACAACGCCCCGTTTACCATGCTCATAGGAAAACCTTGGATTGATAGAGAACAAACCAGTCGAAAAGAGGAAGAAAAATTTTTGGAACAAAAGAAGCAAGAGTTAAAAGACTTTATGACTAGAAGGATCGCACACTTGATTGAAGAACAAAAGAGTAGATCACAGATATTTAATATTAGCAACTTCGATGTTGAAGCTAAGAGAACACTTGAGGATTCGCAGAAGATCGAGTTACCTATTTTTGATACAGAAGAAGTATTACCAAGGAACCCTAGGAAAGGATTTCAACAACGCGAAGTAACTAAGACCACATAAGATAAACATCTTAATGGTAAAAGCATTACTGAGACAAAGCTCACTAGGAAGAAGGCTAGGAAGTTAAGAAAGAAAAGGGCTAATACTGTAAGATTACAAGAGGTTCTAGAGGACACTTGCAGTAAGAAGAATTGCAGAATTGGAGCTTCACCAAGATATCAGAACAACAACATAGATTACTTCACCATGATGAAGCAATATAACCGTTGGAACCGATATACCCGTTTGACTGCTGCTACGAACAGATGAAAAAGTAGTTATGGGTTACCACTAGACTGTTGGATAGCACCAGAACAGATAGAACAGAGTTAATGAAGGCCCCATGTCCGATGCAAGCAGACTGTTGCTGAGATTGCCTACTTAACCCATCATGTCACACACTGAGAATACATTTTTCTAATTGATAATTTAAGTGCAAACCCTGAGATCTACTTACCTTGAGATCATTGCCTTACTATTCATTGTAGTCTCTGAATTACTTTTGCACCCAAGGCAGCTGACCCAAGTTTGTATTTAGGACGAGCTCAGCGCTGCTGAGAAAATTGTTGAAGAAGTTCTAATTGATTTAATGACTGAGAGAGTCATGTTGGAACACAGAATATCTATAGGTGTATAGGCATCGTCCTCGGGCGCACTGCCAACGTCCCCCTCTACTGCTCGATCATGACCATCCTGACCACCTTTGGAAAAACGATCTAAGCTCGAAAATGACTTCGCTACTGTGAAGATGACCCCAAGAATCTTGGCTAAATATATCCCACCACTAAGAGGAATAGTGAATTGAGACACTATACCTAGAGACTTCGACTATGCTGTAGTCATTGCGTACCTCTTGAAAGGGGTGCACACAGTTCATGCTAACCAGGAGAAGCTCACCGCGCTAAAATTTAGTGATTTTAACCTTGGATATCGCAAGGTTTACAGTATGCTAGACCCGCACAAGTACTTGACTATTACAAAAGGAAAGAACCCCAAGATTGTACCACAACAATGGACCCATAACCTTGTGCAATCAACCCTCCTTAAAGTAATGAAGATTCCACATTTTGGGAAGCATAAGGAAGTAAATGCATGCATTAGACTGTTGCTGTCCTGCTACCACAGAGGATACCTATGGTTGGACCGTCGCATCACTGTGGATTCAATTATGATCAATCAGATCACTGGGCTAAGCATGCAGGGCCCTGACCTGCAGGACTTTTACCCTAAAAAGACCGTAGATCGCGCTCTCGCTCAATGAATAAAAGACACATATGGTGATCTGGAGAAAGGCACGTAAGGTTACAAGGTAGCCTCCATTGAGAATACAATAGTGTGCTTTGGTTTCCAGCTGATCGCAGGAAAGTTAGTCCGAAAAAACATACCTACACAGGTGGCCAAATTTGTAGTTGACCTCATAGGGAAGTGCGCGGAGGGACTACAAATGAACTGGGAAAAATACCTTATAAATAAGCTAGAGCTTGACTGTAGACAAGCGCAGGACCAAGGGTATGAGTTCCACTTTAGCTGGTTGCTCATACTCATCACTTTCATCGCTTGGGAACTGCCTGAGGGAGACACTTTTTCGGAGATCTAACCCTTTGAACCAATTGCCATGAAGTTCTGTATGCTGTGGTACTCCAACGACATGAACAAATAGTGGTAGTCCAATGCCGTCTTCCATGCTTACTACACTCAGTTGAAGAATTCCATTCAGTCTACACCATGCATAACACCCAACACGCTTCATAGGTTTAGACCTTTGATGAAATTCAGTGTAGATCGTCACTTCACCTACATCACAGTGCACGTAGATGATCACAAACAACAACTCTAGTCATATTACAAGATGACAAAAGATGACTTGGAGGAGATTACTAAGGAATGGTCATCATACCTCCTTGTTGCAGCAGACTCTGTAGAGATGTCCAACGTAGATAGCCCTGAAGCTATGCTGGATACACCAGGACCGCACAAGACTAAGAAGGATGTGGAAGTTCAAGATATCCACAACACATCCACGAAGAATGCTTCACTCTCACATGAGAAGGGAGGTGA
This sequence comes from Picea engelmannii, assembly GCA_009831015.1. Lineage (NCBI taxonomy): Eukaryota > Viridiplantae > Streptophyta > Pinopsida > Pinales > Pinaceae > Picea > Picea engelmannii. Next base: position 188,420 of record ML794500.1, read on the forward strand.
TGACGAAGAAATAGGGGGCACATAAGTTGGGCAGAACAAAGGCGAGGTTACTACGCCTAGAGACAAGGAAGATCCCTCCAAGAAAAGGAATATTACTCCACCTAATCCCTCATCCCGAAAGAAAGATAAGGCCACCCAGACCACGCTTAAAACTACCCTTACCCTGGATGATTTTGACTTCTTAATTGCCGCATTGAATGATGTTTCACTAGAGCTCGCATAAAAGAAAGAAGTAAAGTAGGAGGAGCTATTCCACCGGATCAAGGGCGAACTCAAAGAAGTGTAGTAGACACTCCGGCCCAACCAAGCCGTTTCTATGATTCCCTTAACAATGGAAATACCAAGAATAGACTATGATCCCACTCAATTATGCCATATCGCCGCGAAATTCGAAGGTCGCCTTTGATGAGATCATGAAGACATAACGCAAGCCACCCATGCTTTGGCGCAAGAACAAAGCGCACATGGAGAACAACGGAGGAAGGAAGAACCGGAGCAGCTTTCCTTATAAGCAAAGTGGGAGGAGGAAAAGGCACAGTTACAACAGAGCAAGGACCAGTTGCTAGCAGAGAAACTTGAAGTACAAGAAAGAGTTCACAAAGCACTATGCTCTATGACGATCATAGAAGTGAAGATGGAAGATCGTCTCCCACAACAGGTGACCCAACTGGAAGAAGTAATCCAACAACTTCAACAACGCATCACAGATATGGAGCTCCACACTGTGCTTGAGACACCCCAAGAGATAAGAGATCTAAGAGAGGCCATTGCTCGAAGCGCAGTCGATCGATTAAAAACCTTGGCTTAGGAATGTAGGCAACTAAGCACTAGAAGCGCCCAGACTTATGAAACCCTTGCAAAGAATCCAAAATTGCAGACATTGGAGGCACAACTCCATGAAGCAAAGCAACATGCAGATGTGCTACAAGCACAGCTGAAGTCCATGACCCCAGTTGAAAGAATGAAGAGGTTCGTAGAACATCGTACAACCCAACAACAAGTACAGATGCTGCAAAGTAAAGTAATGGAAGTCTCTCAACGACTGCAACCACTCCAAGAGAAGGCATGCCAACTGTTCTCCGAAATTGAAAGCCAGGGAGCTGAACTCGAACAGGGTGTCATCACTGCAGAACAATGCCTGGAAGGACCACTCAATGACACAATAATACATGAATTTACTGAACAAGAGGCTGTCACACTGCAGCAGGTCGAGCCAAGATCAAGGCGTTCGAAGCAGAATTGGTCAGACCTGAGTGCCTCGGGACGAGTCACAGGTGAGTGTTGGGGGGGAGAATATGTAGATGGCTTCTCCTGTTTCAAGAATATGATTTTGAGATCATAGTTAAGCCAGGAAGAATGAATAAGGGACCAGACCACCTGTCGAGGTTGGAGCATGGCGAAGAACCTACCAGTCTGGAGGATACACTATCAGATGCACAATTGCTTGCCATTAGAAAGATTGATGACCACTTCGTAGACATAGTCCAGTCCCGTCAACAGGAATGGCTCCGGTCGAGTACACAATTCCGCAGAAGAAACAACTAGTGGAACATAATTCTGTCCTGCAACCCCCTCATAGCCGCTTCGGGTGAGACTGCATCTACTTCGCAGGTGCTTTCGAAAGGGCTAGCAGCTAGGGCTTGTTGGTGTGCTCTTGGAGCGGAACCCTAGGTATGCCCCTGTGCCAACAGTTCTTGTGCATTGTCGCTAAATTGCAATACCCAGATGATCCAGGTGGATATTGGTGGTCACCCACCTATTCTACTTGGACCCCCACCATTGTTTCTGTTAGTTTTTCAGTTTCCTTAATTGTAACACAATTTACTATTTTTGGCAGTTTTTTGGGTCCTGAACTTCTGGAGCCGTTTTGAGGCCCTAAACAATGCTTTTTGGGCATGGATAGCTCAAAAAAGGTTCTCCATAATAATTTTTGCCAACAATTGTATTCCTCAGATAGATCTTTCTAACAGTGTAAAACATGCGTCAAACAAAGACAATATGCAAAAGTTACGACCTCGGGAAATTGATGTACCAATTTACCCCGACGGGGCCCATATTCTGGTGTTTCATCTTCTATGGTTAGGTTTTTTGGATGTTTAGGCTTTCCATTGTTTCTAAATAATATATAGGCCTTCGAGCCTCATTGGAACACAGAGTTGAGATGCTTGTAGCCACCACATCTCTTGTCAAAGATAAGCTACAAATGCCCTAGCTAGTTTATTTCTATTCAGTCTGTAAACAAATTTCAGTTCTTTGATATTAATGAAATGAAGTGTTATTTCCACTGCATCTTTGTATTCATGGTTATTTGTGTATTCTGTTGCGTTCCTACATAAATACAGATCAGTGGTACCAGAGCGGTCTTCTCTTTCTCGATCCTTCTTTGCATGTCCCCAACGAGGTTGGGGTATAAGGAGTTAGGGCTCGATCTGGTTGAACCTTTGCAAGATCAACCTTGCAAACCCCAACGATCGCCCATGGGAAACGAAAAGAAATACAAGGGAGAAGAATATCCTATCAAAATATTGCTCGAGGAGGCCCTTTAAAAACAAAGGAACACGATGATGGATAACTTCGCCCAAATCCTTCAACGATTGCCCACTGGCAGCGCATCTACATCCAACAACCACTCTGGAGGCGCAACCCCTTTTAAGGTACAAGTAAACTTTGGCATTCCCATATTTGATGGTCAAATAGATGCAGACGTCATAGATAGATGGTTGAATATATTAGAACGATATCTCTTGGTTCATGACTTTTCCGATTGGGAAAAGATTATTTTTCACTACTCAAAGCCGCCCCCCATGTCAAGGACTTGTGGGAAACCTAATGTGAGAAAAAGGACAAGGAGGAACCCTCCCTGTTCTCAACCATACCCACTTGGAATTCTTTCCGAGATGCCATCAAGGAACATTATTATCCCGTGGGGAGCTATGAGGACAAGTACATAAAATGGACTACGTTGCGACAACAAAGAGATCAAGATGTGCATGAGTTGTCGAATCTATTCCATACCCTGTGCACAAAGTTGGGTATCAAAGATTCAAAGCAACATTTGGTGTTGAAGTATCACAGTTTTCTACATAGATAGATTTAGGAGGAAATGGAGTTCCTCGACATCTCTTCATTTGGTACGACATACCAGTATGCTGCCAAGATTAAGCAAAAATTAAAACAGAAGAAGTGAGACATTGGATTTGCGAATCAAAATCAAGTGAAAGGTGCCCCCAAACCACAGAGCAAAGGACAAAGAAAAGGCATGGAGGCTCAATGCAACTTTCCAAATCTGCAAGAAAAGAAAAACACCACAAATTCAAAGAAGGACATCGAAAAGTTGTGCGAGTTCCATAAGAGCTCTATTCACAACACAAGTGAGTGTCAGGCCAAACAATCACTGGTGGCCGAGATGAGGGCTTATGAATTAGATGTATGCACCGACACTGAATCATAACCCAAGAAGGGGAAAGACAGAGCGAAGCAGATTATCAATATGGAACGCAACGCCACTGTTTCCACCACGAAGATCGAAAAGGAAGAATTGGAAGATCCAGAGGAGGAGGAACATCTCTTCCACTCCCAAATGTGGGTAAAGGGTTCCCCACTACAGTTCATTGTCGACAGTGGGAGCCAAAAGAATCTCATTTCAGCAGAGGTCGTGAAGTGGTTAGGATTTCTGACCACAACACACCCACATCAGTACACCATCGGGTGGCTTCACCAAGGATGGGATCTCTGCATCAACCAACAATGTCGCCTTCCCTACAACATCAAGCCCTTCACCGATGAGATATTATGTGACATTGATCCTCGTGATGTTTGTGATGTATTATTAGGCCAACCATACTTGTGGAAGTGACATGCTGTGTATGAGTCACAACCTCACGCTGTTATTGTTACCTTGGGATATAAGTTGTACAAGATACCAGAGGTACCACTGCCTATCGCTATCTCTTTGGTTACTGCAAAAAAATGCAGTAAGCTCATTTCCAAAACCGGGAAATTTGTTTTCCTGATGATCTTCCCTTAGGGAAAGAAGAAGACCGTGGCCACGACCTCCAGACAGGGCTCCTCTTCACGACAACAACGAATGGAAAAGGTTGCGGAGGAGTACCAGGACATATTCACCTCACCCGTAGGGGTGCCTCTGCATTTTTCGGTCAAGCACCCCATCGATCTGACCCCAGGTGCACCGCTGCCCAATGGACCAATCCATCGATGCTCTATTATGGAGAATGATGAAATCAAGTGATAGATTCAGGAGCTGCTGTAGAAAGGTCACATCCGGCCAAGTTCATCACCCTGTGGGAGACTGATCGTGTTGGTGCAGAAGAAGGATGGGACTTGGAGACTCTGTATTGACTATCGGGCATTGAAAAAAGATAACCGTTCGGAATAGGTACTCGATCCCATAGATTGATGACCTACTGGACCAAATCAAAGGGGTGAAATATTTCAGCAAGATTGACTTGACGTCTGGGTATCACTAGGTACCAATCGAACCATCCGATGTGTGGAAGACTGCCTTCAAAGCCAAGGAGGGCCTTTTCGAATGGCTGGTCATGCCTTTCGGGTTGACAAATTCTCCCGCAACCTTCATGAGGCTAATGGACGACATCTTGTGGCCATTCACCAACTCATTTGTAGTAGTGTACTTGGATGACATCCTGATCTTCAACCAGACTTGGGAAGAGCACCTCCACCACATCCAAAAAGTCCTCCAAACACTACGGAAACACAAGTTGTGTGCCAATTTGTAGAAGTGCACTTTTGGCATGACCCAGGTTCAATATCTGGGATACATTATTGATGAGCATGGGGTGCATGTGGATCCAACCAAGATCCAATTCATCCGGGATTGACTAGCCCTGACCACTCTAACAGATCTTTGCAACTTTCTGGGTCTTGCTAATTTCTACCGCAAGTTCGTGTTGGGATTATCTCATATCACTTGGCCCTTGAGTCAAGTCACCAAGGGAGGAGTGAAAGAAGAATTATTTTGGTCGGAATCTCAACATAAGGTGTTCACAGAATTGAAACATTGCCTCTATTGCACCCCAGTTCTCACATTACTAGATTTGCAACAACCATTCGAGATTGAGACATATGCCTTTGAATATGCTATTGGGGCAGTTCTTACTAACAGGGGCATCCAGTGGCATATCAAAGTGAGACACATCTCTGACACAGTATGAAAGTATCCCATTTATGACAAATAAATGTATTCCATTGTGCAGGCCTATCGACAGTGGAAGCATTACATTTTGGGGAAGGAATCGATAATCCACACAGACCACCGACCCCTGCAGTTCATACAGACACAAGGGAAGTTGCAGAACGATCACCATCAGAGGTGGTCCAAATATCTACAACAATTTCATTTGAACATCAAGTACAAGAAGGGAAACACCAATAATGTTGCAAACTACCTCAGCCGACCACCAATCATGGCGATAACCACTCTGCTCAACTCTTGTGGGCACGAGACTTTTGATTGGCCGCTTCTCGACAAGAGCGATCTAGATTTCAGCCACACATAGAAGACTCTCTTAGAGGGTAACCAAGTTACAAATTTTCACCTCCAAGATGCACTACTATGTCACCTGGGACACCTTTGTGTTCATTGAAGCGAGCATGCCAAGATGATTTGGAAGCGCACTATAGTCGGGTTGTTGGGAATTTCGAGGTCAAGAAAACAATGGTAGTACTGCAAAAGTATTTATATTGGCCAAAACTTCGACAGGATGTCAAGAAGTACATTAGATCCTGCATTTCCTGCGCCATTTCCAAACAGACCATCAAGAAGCAAGGCCTCTGTACTCCACTGCCTACCCCTAGTCAACCTTGGGACTCCATCTCCATGGATTACATGTTGGGCCTTCCTTCTACTAAGAATGGAAATGACTGTGTTTTCGTGGTCGTCGACAGATTCTCGAAGATGGACATTATGACGGTCTACAAGAAGAATATCACAGCAGAAGCCACTACTAAACTCTTCTTTGAATGAGTGTGGGTACACTTTGGGATCTCACAGTCTATCATCTCATATGGGGACAATAGGTTCCTTAGTACATTTTGGTCCAGCCTCTGGTCAATGCTGGACACCAAGCTCACCAACTCCACAACTGTCCATCCCCAAATTGATGGCCAGACAGAGGTCGTCAACAGGATGATCGTACACATTTTGTGCATGTACAACTCAAATAATCCATGCACATGGGATGAGATCCTCCCCTATGTACAACATATTTATAACCGGTCCCTCCACAACTCAACCAACCATAACCCCTTTAAGGTGGGCTTGGGATTCCAACCACTATGTCCCAATGACGTAGCCATACCATTTGTAGCTACTCAGGCTGATTCAACTCATATCCAGTCTGAAGTTGCCAAGGAAAACAACTTCATTGACTGCATTTATCACATTCACCAACAGGTTCATGATGTATTGGACAAAGCCAATGCTAAGTACAAGAAACAACATGATCAACATTGAGTGCAACACAACCTCTAGGTGGGTGACAAAGTGTGGCTACATTTGCAGAAGGAGCACCTCGCTGGACCCCACCGTAAACTTCGCCCACTCTGATATGGGCCATACACCATCACCAAGGCTGTAGGGGTAAATTCCTTCGAGCGCAGTATCCCACCATTCCTTGGTCTGCACCCAGTGTTCAATGTGGACCGCCTTCGACCTTAGTTTCCACCTCTACTGGACACATCTAAGATGGCAGAAAAACTCACACCAACAACGTTAAACCCAAATTGCATGGAACAAGCCACAATTGATCGAATTATGGACATATATATTAAGAACACCCACCAACAAAGGATCCATCTATATCGATTTGTTAAAGCAGGCCAAGTCCTTCACCAGGGAAAGTGGCTCACCAGGGACCAAGTTCAACAGAAGTTTCCTCATCTCACGGGGGATCTCAACGAAATGGGGACCATTACTTCCTAAGGGGGGTTGAATGATCCAAGTGGATATTGGTGGACACCTACCTATTCCACTTGGACCCCCACCATTGTTTCTTTCATTTTTTCAGTTTCCTTAATTGTAGCACAATTTACTATTTTTGGCAGTTTTTCGGGTCTTGAACTTCCGGAGCCGTTTTGAGGCCCTAAACTACGTTTTTTCGGGAATTGTCCAATCAAAAAGTACCATCATGATATTTTCTGCCAACAATTGTAGTCCTCAGATATATATTTCTAACGATGTATCATATGCGTCAAACATAGACAATATGCAAAAGTTACGACCTTGGGAAATTGATGTACCAATTTACCCCGACGGGGCCCATATTCTGGCGTTTCATCTCCTAGGGTTAGGTTTTTTGGATGTTTAGGGTTTCCATTGTTTCTCAATAATATATAGGCCTTTGATCCTCATTGGAACATAGAGTTCAGAGGCCTTTAGCCACCACATCTCTTCTTAGAGATAAGCTACCAACGCCCTAGCTAGTTTATTTCTATTTAGTCTGTAAACAAATTTCAGTTCTTTGATATTAATGAAATGAAGTGTTATTTCCGCTACATCTTTGTATTCATGGTTATTTGTGTATTTTGTTGCATTCCTGCATAAATCCGGATCACCGAAAAAATTGACGAAATGCGAAATTATCGTGCTTCTTGATCTATCACTTAATATGGCTTATTTTCTCACTCCTCACCATTAAGTGCTTCGAGATATATTTCATGGTTCTCTTTATAAATGTTATACCACGCCTTTTCGAGTTATGATTTTGACATTATACCAAAAGCAAGACATTATTATACAATTTTTGACATGTTCTCTTCCTACCACTATATGCCAAGCATGCTCATATAAGCCAAAATTCATATCTAATTCTTCATCAACAAAGGATATGTATAAAAATTTGGAACTTAGATGCGTTAGAGACTTAATTTCTATTGCTACTATCGATCTTCATGGTGATTTGAAACTTCTATTCTAATGCACATTACCTTCGTTATGGATTCAAAACAATGGGGTTGTTGTTGTTGCTAGAGTCCATTGGTTTATGGCTGTGGTTGAGATTATAAATGTATGAGAAAGTATTTGTAGCTTTATAACTTTCAATATACTTGATGAATCCTATTTATTTGCCTCATTCGCAAAGACAACAATTGGTTAGTAGAAGATTCTTATAACACAGAAACTATGTTAATACTCTTGCATGGGTTTTTTCATCATGATATTATACATAGTGGAGCCACATTTAAGAAAAAAGATGATGTGTTCAAGCTATTTTTGGATTGTACAAGATATTTCGGATTATAGGCAAAACATTTGCTATTATATCGTAGGAGATTTGGGCAGACATGAGTGGATCAGTTTCATGAAACTTTTCTGAACCTTATTTGTGTGGCTCCACCAAGGAGATTAAATGGAGATGGATTTGGATGGTTACCTGCATGCAAATTCGTGTCGAAGCATTATCCTTTTTAGGGTGATTGTCACTTAGGTAAATAGAGATTACAAAAGTGGCCACATACTCACACAAGCTACAAGAACCTAAGACAAAGATGATTGAGGCTTTGTATAGATGATTCTTGGAAAGAAAATAACGGATTGGTTGAGATTTAGTGTTGCTCTATGGCACACATTTAGTGGGAATGGCATTGATCTATTTGGACCTCCAACAAAGAGCTGGCCATGGGGAGGTGGAAATAACTCATTTTCCATGACTGTACTTAGAATGAGAGGAATTTTGAGGAGTTGGGATGTGGTGTTTGTTAAACCAAATCTACCAATTTGGTATGAGCTCACTTTATGATGGAAAGTCAATTTTGTAACTAAGTGAAATTTGTATTTTATTCACGTAATCCAATTGAGACAAAGGTTGGAAAAATGTTGGTATTGTAGAGGGGTCAAATTGTTTATTTAACTGTTGAAAGTATGCATATTGTGGCTGTTGTATATTCTCCCTTGAAAAATAATAAAATACCGATTATCATTGCCCCGTGGAGGTTTCCCTTACAAGAAGAGTTTTACCACGTAAATACCTGTGTCAATTCTGCATATGTTTTTTTTGTTATTCATCTTGTTTAGTAATTGCAATTTATTTCATTGTTATTATTTATGCTTCCGCTGCACTACAAGTAGTATCAGAGAAGGTGTGCCAAGAAAGCCGAGTAGATCTTCACGAATTCAAGAGTGAGGCGAGTTCAATTTTTCATCTGACAAAATTGATCCAAGCATTGGAAGGCGAGTTCAAATTATCAAGGGGCATTATATTTTACCCGGACGCTCGCTAGAGAGTGTGGCAGGAGCGTCCCCTCTCCCAAACTTAAGATATTAGATTTTTTGGGTCCTGACACCCCTGGTATTTGGCTTGAGGAGCGTCCAAAGAGGGACACACCCTGTAAAAGGTGAAAAGAATGTCCTAGATGCTTGGTACATAGTTGTGGGGGAGCATCCATCAATTAACACATATTAAATAAGAAGTGGATATACCTTAAAGGATGTTACGTAATGTTATGTGAGGTAGTGGATATATCGTAAGAAGGATATATATTAAGAAGGATAGTTATTTGGATTAAATCTTTTAATTGATTATTTTAGGGTTCAATCTAACTATACCATTGTTCCTCCATATTAAGAAGCTCGGTTTTATAAGCAGTGACGTGGGCGATTTGTGCTAATGGAAAATATGTAGAGTGCAAAGTTTGAGATCGAGAAATTCAACGGGAAGAAGAATTCCGAATTGTGGAAGGTCAAGATGTAGGATGTGCTTGTGCAACAGGGAGTGGTGAAGGCACTACTGGGAAAGTTAGAGAAACCTGGATCTATGTCAGACAAAGAGTGGGAAGACATTGAGGTGAGAGCACTCAGTGCTATTCATTTGTGCTTGGCCTATGATGTTCTGTTTAACATTGTTGCAGAGAAAACAACAACAGGGTTGTGGAAAAAGTTGGAAAGCCTATACATGACTAAATCCTTGACGAATAGGATCTTTCTAGAAAGGAAATTGTACAGTTTGCGTATGAAAAAAGTACAAAAATAAATGACCACTTAAATACCTTCAATAGTCTTTTATGTAAGTTGACTAACATAGGAGTAAAATTCAGATTTGAAGATAAACAAATTACACTGTTGTGTTCTTTTACATATTTTTGGGATCATTTTGTCACGTCTATTAGTTTTAGCTCATCAAAAGATATTGAATTTGATGATATTGTGGGATCTCTATTATTTGAGGAAACAAGGAAGAAATCCAATTTAGAAACCTCACCATCAGAAGCGCTGATGGCTAGAGGACGATCTAAAGAAAGAGGGCATAATCAAAGAGGTATTGCTCGATCAAAGTCAAAAGGAAAGAAGAGTAAGATTAAGTGTCGATACTGTGGAAAATAAAGGAACCTTAAGAAGGATTGCCGAAAATGACAACAAGCCTCCAAACAAGACTCTACAAAAGAAACAAATCAAGCAAATGCAACTGAAACAAGTTCAACTTCAGGTTCAGTTTTGACAGATGAGGTTTTTTCAATTAGTAATGTTTCACGTCATGATCAACATTTGTTATTATATTCTTGTGCATCCAATCACATGTGTATTCATAGACACTGGTTCTTTTCTTACCAGTCTATAGATGATGGAGTTGTTTATATGGGAAATGATATTTCCTATAAATTTGTTGGAATTGGTAGCATTCAAATTAAAATGTATGATGGTTCTGTAAAGACATTAACTGATGTAAGGCATGTACCTGAGCTCAGAAAGAGCCTAATATCTTTGGGAGTCCTAGATTCTAGAGGATACAAGTGTACAATTCAAGGTGGACTAATGAAGGTCTACAAAGGCATCTTACTAGTCATGAAGGCTAAGAGGATCGAGAATCTTTATCAGCTAGAAGGAAGAACTGAGTTAGATAATGAAGCAACAACATCTAAGAACGCCAATGATTCTACTCGAATATGGCATCAACGTTTGGGTCATATGAGCGAGAAAGGACTTAAGGTACTGGTAGATCGTAAGTTACTTCCTAGTTTAAAGTCTTTGAATTTAAATTTCCGCAAACATTGTATTTAGGGAAGACATAGTAGGCAGAAGTTTAAAAGAGGAATACACACTAGTAAAGGTATCCTTGATTACATCCACTTAGATGTTTGGGGAGCATGTACGACTTCTTCATATGGAGTATCATCATATTTTGTCACTTTTATATATGATTTGTCTAGGAAGGTGTGGGTCTATTTGTTAAAAAGAAAAGATGATGTATTTATTGTTTTCAAGTAGTTTAGAGCTTTAGTTGAAAAGAGTACATGTAGGTCAATAAAATGTTTAATAATAGATAATGGTGGTAAATTTACATCAATGGAATTTGAGAACTATTGCAAGGAGTCTGGTATTGATAGGAATAAAACCACTACCTATAATCCTCAACAAAACGGTGTTGTTGAATGCATGAATATGACTCTTCTAGAGAGAGAAAGGAGCATGCTTAATAATGCCAAGTTGTAGTAGGAATTGTGGGTAGAAGCAATATCTATAACTTTTTATATGGTAAATGGATCACCATCAACAATAATAGAATGTAATATTCCAGAAGAGGTATGGAAAAGTCACCCTTGTGATTATTCAAAACTTAAAGTTTTTGGTTGTGAGGCCTATGCTCTTATTCCTAAAAATCAACGTTCTAAATTAGATCCAAAGTTAAAAAGTCTTATCTTTGTTGGGTATGGTGATGGTATTAAGGGATAGAGGTTATGGGACCCTACTGCCCACAAAATCACCATTTACAAAGATGTTATATTTGAGGAATCATCACTCATAAAATCACATATAGATGTTCAAATAAAACATGCAGAAGTACCACAATCTCAACAAATTCAATTTGAAACTTGTTTATCTACAAAATACAATGAACATGAAGAAGTTTCCGAAGATGTTCATGAAGAAGTTCTTGCAGAAGAAAAAGTGGATGGAGATACTACTCAACAAAATGTTGATCAGCCACAAACATCCCTAAGGAGATCTACATGGTTCAGGATACATCCTAGAATGTATGATGATTATGTTTCATTTGTTTCTTTAATTTATAATGAAGGAGAACCTATTTGTTACCAGGAAGTCATAGAGGTATCTGATAGTGCTAAAAGGAAAGTAGCAATGAAAAAAGATTTGGATTCTTTAGAAAGGAATGGAACATGGGACCTGGTAGAACTTCCAAAATGTTGATGATTACAACTGCGTGAGACATCCTCCAGGACACAAATTGAGTGATTTGGCCTAAGAGAAAGCCCATGAGTTGGGTGTGTGGTTCCTATCAGAGATAGAACTGGAATGTTGTGCTTGCCTCCTCTATGCAGAGAGTTGAGATGATACTCTAGATGATTCTCCTATGTAACGTAGTGAGAAAGAAGATCTGTTGAGTTGGACGTGTCTGTGGCTAAGCACAAGTGAATGTGTGAAAAAGCCCATGAGTTGGGTGCATCGTTCTGAGACAAAGATGAAGTGTTGTATTATCCTCCTATGAGCAAAGAATTGAAATGATGTGATACTCTAGATGATTCTCCTGTGTAACGTAGTGAGAAAAAAGATCTGCTGAGTTGGATGTACCTGTGACTGAGCACATGTGAACATGATCCTAATGGATGAGCACTAGTGAGTGTGGTTCTCCTATGAAACGCATTGAGATAGAGATGTGGAAATCCCCTTGGCTGAGCACAGATGGATGTGCCCCTAGTGGTTGAGCACTAGTGGGTGTATGGGACCCCTTGCTATATTGTTCAAGAGTCAGACTTACCTGTAACCCTATTTATGATGTAAAGGGTACAGGTTGGCCCCACCTTAATGTAAAATATAATTAATATGGTAATTATAAATTATATTATGAGTTATTGAGGTCAGCCTTGTTGTGACAATAGACACCATTGTTGATAGGCTCAGTATAATATAAGTAAAGGTAAGTTCCCCATTGAGGAATAAAAAAAAAAGTGTGAGTTTGGAAATTTCAACAAGTACTTACTTGGGAAAAGTGCGCACCTCTCTTGGGCGCTAGTCTTATAGGGTTTGTGAGAACCCTTTTATGTGCTAGTATTTTGTGGTGGTGGAGGTATTTCTCTTGAAGAATATACAAAAGGATTGGCTGGGTTTTCTTCCCTTGTTGAGAAGGGTTTCCTAGGATACTTCTTGTGTACTTGTGCATGGTGTTTCTTCTTGTGATCTTGGTTGCTGCAACAAAATGTCTATGGTTTAAGTAAAATGCTAAAAATGGAATGAACTTCATGCTTAAGCCTAGCTCATTGAAAAAATAAACATGGTATCAGAGCATAGGTCTTGAACAACCCATTGCAAAAGCATCTACTAGTCATCCTCTTATTTCTACAGAACCGTACGACCCTCCTAGGGTTTCCAGAAAATCTGTACAACCCTCCTTTTTGAAGTGTTATAGCCCTTAATACTTGGATGTTGGGGATAATTTTGGCATAGGAGAGTATGACCTCCTCCAACACACCTCTAGATACTCTTAGAGTGAAATTACAAGCATTTTGAAATTTTGGCCCTAGGGTTTCTAGGGTTTCGCAATTTTCTGCAGAGTTTTGGCTTTAAGGTTTCTACAGCTCATTGAAGGAGCCTTTTCAGCTCACCAGTATTCCTATGAAATTATTAAGGCCTATTTTTGGCATTCATAAGCCCAACAAAACCTAAAAGTGCCAACCTAGCCTAGACATTAGGTTTTCTAAGTCCAGTTGGCGAGAGTTTGTGAAGAAATCCGAAAATATGAAGAACAATACCTTAGTGGAAGATAGGCTTGATGGATCAAGAAACTTCAGCTCCTGAAAGTCAAGGCTTCATGTCAGCCTTGAATAATAAGATAATTTGAATGTGATACAAAATACTTAACCATAAACAACTATCGATGAAGAGAAGGAAATAAGAAGGGAAGAAGATATCAAGGCAAGGAAAATAATCATCTACTCAGTAAGAGATCATCTCCTACCTCGTATTGCCAACCTAAAGACAACTTATGAAATGTATGAAGTGCTGAAAGATATGTTTGAAAGTGACAACACCCTCAAAGCCCTTACCTTAAAGGGCCAAGTTCAAAGTACCAAAATGACAAAAGATGATACAATTGCTACCTTCTTTATGAAGATATCAGAAATTAAAGATCAGCTAGGTGCCATTGGAGAAATCATGTCTGAAAGAGAACTTGTCTTATCTACTCTCAATAATATTCCAAAAAAATGGGAACCTTTTCTTCACAACATCAGTGGAAGAGAAAAATTACCAACTTTTGATCATTTCTGGACAAACTGTACTAAAGAAGAACTTAGACTTATAAATAGAGGAGTGGAAGACTCCCTTGATGACAACCATGCTCTTGCACTTCATACAAAGAAAGGAGGAAGATTCAAAATAAACTTCAGAAAAACATTAAGAGATGAGAAGACTCCATCAACTTCAGGTCATAATCAGAGAAGAGATGTTTAAGAGATTCAATGCTTTAGATGTGACAAATATGGACACTATGCAAGAAATTGTCCAACCGGGAAGAAAGGAAGACAATATGATTCCACCGGTGACATTGATCTAGACCCACCTCAAAAGGATAAAGATAAGGGAGATGAGAAGTACTTCCTCTAAAACCAAATACAAAATTGAGCATGACTGCAGAACCATGTAAATTGTTTGATCATTAAATTTATAGTTGATTGCATTCTTAATAAGTGAAGGGTATTATCTATAGTATGGGATCCCTCATGACTTGGACCATTATCCTTGGTACGAGAGTCCAAAACTTATTGATTGATTATTATACTAGTCAAGTAGAGAACCTAAAGACATCCATCCTTTAGACTTCAAAAATAGTTACTTGACTCAGAGGGAGTCAAACAAAATGAGAAGAAGGAAGAGACAATACCTTCTCCCCCTTCAACAGTTCAGAGGGAAACAAACATTATTCCAGCTGATTCAGTTGATCTATTTGATATTCCCAAAGATATTGCAGTAAGGTATAAAAGGCTTGCCTAGGATCTACAAACTATGTAAGAGGCAAAGGAACATACAAGCCCCTCAAGGCACATACTGAGAAAGCAAAAGAGATTTTCGAGCTACCCTTCATCCATGAACCACTTCATTGATTATGAGCCTCCTTGTCATGGAGAAGCAACATGTGATAAGGTATGGCAATATGCCATGACAAAATAATACCACTATATCTTACAAGAATGATGTATGAGATATTTTTCCCAGACCAGAAAGGAAGTCTATGGTGACTTCCAAGTGGATCTATAAGATCAAAAATGCATCTAATGAAAGTGTCGAAATATACAAAATGAAATCTGTAGCCAGAGGATTCCCACAAACAAACGAAGTTGTCTATGATGAGACACCTGATCCACTAAACTCGTTACATTTCCATCCGTACTACCATCCATGAGTTGGAAAATACATCAGATGGATGGATTCTTGATGAGTTTGGGTTTCATCGAGGTTTTTTTTGATCCAAACCTATGTTATTACATTGTTGGTGATGAGAGCCTGATTTTGATGACTTATTCAAGAAGCCGTATTGTTGGATACAAGAAATCCTTGACTTTTGATTTCAAGATAAAGGATCTAGGTATGATGCACTACTTCTTGGGACAAGAAGTATGAAAGAGGATTGATGAGATTTTTTCTTGATTCAAGGAAAAATATATAGTGGGGACATTAAAGAAGTTCAATATGACTAAAATCAAATCCATGACTACACTCATGGTGATGGATTTGACTAAAAGATAGGAACATTGTGGGTTGCAAGTGGGTATACAAGCTAAATAAAGGTGCCGATGATAAGATAGAAAGGTTCAAAACAAGACTCGTTGCAAAGGGTATTCTCAGAAAGAATGTGTTGATTTTCATGAGATTTTTTCACCAGTTTTTAAGCTTGTTTCAATTCAAGTTTTTTAGCATTAGTTGAATTACTTGATTTGGAGTTAGAATAGCTAGATCTAGAAGCATCAAAAGAGATCTTGGGCATGGAGATACTCAGAGACATGAAAAATGGTAAGATATGGTTATCACAACAAAAGTATGTGGAGAAAATACTTTTGAGGTTTGGTATTGTAGAGGGGGTCAAATGGTTTATCGAACTGTTGAAAGCCTTCATATTGTGGTTGTTGTATATTCTCCCCTGAATAATAATAAAATGTCGTTTATCATTTCCCAATGGATGTTTCCCTTATAAGAGGGGTTTTACCACGTAAATCACTGTGTCAATTTTGCGTATGTTTGCTTTGTTATTCATCTTGTTTAATAATTGCAATTTATATACTTATTATTTATGTTTTCGCTGCACTACAAGTGGTATTAGAGTAGGTGTGCCAAGCAAGCTGAGCAGATCTTCACGAATTTAAGAATCAGGCAAGTTTAGTTTTTCATATGACAAAATCGATCCGAGCATTGGAAGGCGAGTTCAAATTAGCAAGAGGCATTATTTTTACTTGGGTGCTCCCTAGAAAGTGTGGCAGTAGCATCCCCACTCCCAAAATTAAGGTATTAGATTTTTTGGGTCCTAGACATGACTGGTATTTGGATCGAGGAGTGTACAAAGAGGGACACGCCCTGTAAAATGTTAAAGGAGGTGTCCCAGACCCCTGGTACGTAGTTTTGGGGCAATGCCCTCCAATTAACACATATTAAATAATAAGTGGATATATCTTGAAGGATGTACCGTAATGTTATGTGAGGTAGTGTGTATATCTTAAGAAGGATTGTTCTTTAAATGAGTGAGGGATATTATAATATTTTATTAAAAAAAGGTGGATTCCATTGTTTAATAAAATATTTTAAGGAAAATATTTTTTAAATATTTGTTCTTTGGATTAAATATTTTAATTGATTATTTTAGGGTTCAACCTAACTATACCATTGTTCCTCCATATTAAGAAGCTCTATTTATAATCAGTGGAGTGGGCATTTTTTGATAATGGAAAAGATGCCGAGTGCAAAGTTTGAGATCAAGAATATCAATGTGAAAGAACAATTTCAAATTATGGAAGGTCAAGATGCAAGATATGCTCGTGCAACAGGGAGTGGCGAAGGCACTGATGGGAAAGTCAAAGAAAACCGAAAGTATTTCAGATGAAGAGTGGGAAGACAATGATGCGAGAGCACTCAATGCTATTTTTTTGTGCTTGGCCGATGATGTTATGTTTAACATTGTTGCAGAGAAAACAACAACATGTTGTGGAGAAAGTTGGAAAGGCTATATATGAATAAATCCTTGACAAACATGATCTTTTTGAAAAGGAAATTGTACAGTTTGTGTATGAAAGAAGGTATGAAAATAGATGACCACTTAAATACCTTCAATACTCTTTTATGTCAGTTGACTAGCATAGGATTAAAATTCGAATATGAAGATAAGACAATTACACTATTGTGTTCTTTTCCCGAGTCCTGGTATCATTTTGTCACATCTATCAGTTTTAGCTCATCAAAAGCTATTGAATTTGATGATATTGTGGGAGATTTATTATCTAAGGAAATGAGGAAGAAATCCAATTTAGAAACCTCAACATCAAAAGCGATAGTGGCTAGAGGACGATCTAAAGAAAGTGGGAAGAATCAGAGAGGTACTTCTCGATCAAAGTCAAAAGGCAAGAAGAGTAATCTTAAGTGCTAGTACTGTGGCAAATCTGGGCACCTTAAGAAGGATTTCTAGAAACGACAACATGTCTCCAAAGAAGACTCTACAAAAGAAACAAAGGAAACAAATGCAACTGAAACAAGTTCAACTTCAGGTTCAAGTATCACTGACGAGGTTTTGTCAATTAGTAATGTTTCACGTCATGATTAACATTGGTTATTAGATTTTGGTGCATCCAATCACATGTGTATTCATAGATACTAGTTCTTTCCTTACCAATCTATAGATGACATAGTTGTTTATATGGGAAATGATATTTCTTGTAATTTTTTTGGAATTGGTAGCATTTGAATTAAAATGTATGATGGTTATGTAGATATATTAACTGATGTGAGGCATGTCCCTGATCTTAGAAAGAACCTAATATATTTGGGACTCCTAGATTATGGAGGATACAAGTGTACAGTTCAAGGTGGAGTTATAAAGTTCTACAAAGGAATCTTACTGGTCATGAAGGCTAAGAGGATCGAGAATTTTTATCAGCTAGAAGGAAGAACTACGTCAAATCATGCAACACAAATATATGAGAACACTAGTGATTCTACTTGACTATGGCATCAACATTTGTGTCATATGAGAGAGAATGAACTTAATGTAGCAGTACATCCTAAATTACTTCATAGTTTAAAGTCTTTGAATTTAGATTTCTGCAAACATTTAATTATCCAAAATAGAGTAGGCAAAAGTTTAAAACATGAAGACACACTAGTAAATGTATCCTTGATTACATCCACTCAGATGTTTGGGGACCATCTCCTACTGTTTCTTATGGAGGATCATCATATTCTGTCACTTTTATAGATGATTTCTCTATGAAGGTGTGGGTCTATTTGTTAAAAATAAAAGATGATGTATTTACTGTTTCAAGAAGTTTAGAGCTTTAGTTGAAAAAAATACAGGTGAGTCAATAAAATGTTTAAGAACAGATAATGGTGGTGAATTTACATCAATGGAATTTGAGAACTATTACAAGGAGTATGGGATTGATAGGAATAAAACCACTTCCTATACTCCTCATCAAAACGGTGTTGTTGAATGCATGAATATGTCTCTTCTAGAGAGAGCAAGGAGCTTGCTTAGTAATGCCAAGTTGCAACATGAATTGTGGGTGTAAGCAATATATATAGCTTGTTATCCGGTAAATTGATCATTATCAACAACAATGGAACGTAAGATTCCATAAGAGGTATCAACATGTTGCCCTTGTGATCATTCAAATATTAAAGTTTTCGGTTGTGAGGCCTATGCTCTTATTCCTAAACATCAACTATATAAATTAGATCCAAAGTAAAAAAAGTCTTATCTTTGTTGGGTATGGTGATGATATTAAGGGATACAGGATGTGGGACCCTACTGCCCACAAAATCACCATTAACATAGATGTTATACTTTATGAATCATCACTCATAAAATCAGATGTAGATGTTCAAATGAAACATGCGGAAGTACCAAAATCTCAACAAATTCAGTTTGAAACTCATTTATCTACAGAAGACAATGAACATGAAGAAGTTTCTGAAGATGTTCATGAAGAATTTCTTGCAGAAGAAAATGTGGATGGAGATAATAATCAACAAAATGTGGATCAGCCACAAACATCCCTAAGGAGATCTACACGGGTCAATAGTCATACTTGAAGGTATGATTATTATGTTTCATCTATTTCTTTAATTTCTAAGGAAGGAGAACCTATTTGTTATAAGGAAGCAATGGAGGTATCCGATAGTGCTAAATGGAAAGTAGCAATGAAAGAAGAGTTGGATACTTTAGAAAAGAATGGAACATGGGACCTGGTAGACTTCCAAAAGACAAGAAAATTGTGGGTTGAAAGTGGGTCTACAAGCTGAAGAAGGGTGTTGACGATAAGGTAGAAAGGTACAAAGCAAGGTTGGCTGCAAAAGGGTATTCTAAAAAATAAGGTATTGATTTTCATGAGATTTTTTCACCAGTTGTTAAGCTTGTTTCAATTCGAGTTGTGTTAGCATTAGTTGCATTACTTGATCTGGAGTTAGAGCAAATAGATGTTAAAAAAACATTTTTAGATGGAGTTTTGAATGAGGAAATTTAAATGGAACAACCATAAGGGTTTGTTCAAAATTGCAACAAATGGTTTGTTTGCAGGCTCAAGAAGTCATTGTATGATCTGAGACAGTCTCCCAAACAATGGTACAAGAAGTTTGATTCTTTCATGGTGAGCTAGAATTATACAAGAAGCGAGTATGATCATTGTGTTTACTTTAAAAAGTTTGAAAATGGCATATTCATTATTTTGGTATTGTATGTTGACGATATTCTTTTAGCAAGCAAGAGCATTGCTGAGATCAACAGGTTAAAGGATCAGATGGCTAGGATGTTTGATATGAAAGATTTAGGAGCATCAAAATAGATCTTGGGAATGGAGATACTTAGAGACATGAAAAATGGTAAGATATGGTTATCACAATAGAAGTATGTGGAGAAAATACTTTAGAGGTTTGGTATGAACAATGTGAAACCAATCTCAATCCCTTTGGCTTCCCATTTCAAGCTTTCTTCAAGTTTATGTCCTAGTACAAATGAAGAAAAGGAATATATGTCTCATATCGTATGCTAATGCAATAGGAATTTTGATGTATGCGATGGTGAGTACAAGGCCATATATTTCACATGCAATTGGTGTTGTCAGCAAATACATGGAAAATCTAGGAAAAGAGCATTGGAGAACAGTGAAATGGGTGCTTTGGTATTTGAGGGGCACTAGTAATTATTGTATCACCTATAAAAATGGTAGTGATTTAGTCTGCAGATATCTTGATTCATATTTTGTAGGTGATTTGGACAAGAGTATATAAACTTCAGTATATGTCTTTACTGTTGCAGGTAGAGTTGTTAGTTGGATGTCAAAACTTCAGAACATCATTTCTTTATCCACTATAGAGGCAGAATTGGTAGTTTATTCACATGCTTGCAAAGGAGAAATTTGGTTAACAAATTTACTGGGTGAGTTTGGAAGGATGCATGACAAACTAAAATTATTCTGTGATAGTCAAAGTTATATTCACTTGGCCAAAAATCCAAGTTATCACAGTAAGATGAAACATATTCCTGTTAAATACCATGTTGTAAAAGTCCATACAATGGAAAATTGTGCAGACATTTTCAAAAAACTAGTATTGTTAGAGAAGATGAAATGGTTCTTGAATTCTCTTCGCTTGCAGGGAAGGTCATGAACAAATTGGGAATCATATATAAGGTAAATTGTTGTCAAGGTGGATATTGTTGAATATGCCAACTAATTTTCCAAGATATTGTGGATATTGGCAGATTTAGTGGCTCTTATTTTTCAGATGTTTGTTAAACCAAATCTACCAATTTGGTATGAGAGCACACTATGATCGATAGTTTTGTATCGAAGTGAAATTTGTATTTTATTCATGTAATCATATTAAGGCAAAGGTTGGAAAAAGGTTGGAGAGGTTGGTATTCTAGAGGGGATCGAATGGTTTATTGAACTATTGAAAGCTTGCATATTGTGGCTGTTGTATATTATCCCTTGAAAAATAATAAAATATCGATTATCATTGCCCCATGGAGGTTTCCCTTAAAAGAAGGGTTTTAGCACGTAAATCACTGTGTTAATTCTACATATGTTTTCCTTGTTTTTCGTCTTGTTTAATAATTGCAATTTATCTAGTTGTTATTTGTGCTTCCTCTACACTACAAGTGCTATCAGAGCAGGTGTGCCAAGCAAGCCGAGCAGATCTTTGCAAATTCAAGAATGACCCAAGTTCAATTTTGCATCTAACAAAATCGATCTGAGCGCTGGAAGGTGAGGTCAAATTAGCAAGGGGCATTATTTTTTAGCCGGATGCTCTAGAGAGTGTGGCAGGAGCACCACTGTTCCCAAACTTAAGATATTAGATTTTTTGGGTCGCATACGCGCTTGGTATTTGGCCCGAGGAGTGTCCAGATAGGGATGCGCCTTGTAAAAGGTGAAAGGAGCATCCCAAACACCTGGTACATAGTTGTGGGGGAGCGTCCTCCAATTAACACATATTAAATAAGAAGTGGATATATCTTAAAGGATGTAACATGATGTTATGTGACGTAGTGGATATATATTAAGAATTATTATTCTATAAATGAGTGAGGGATATTATAATAGTTTATTAAAAAGAGGTGGATTCCATTATTTAATAAAATATTTTAAGGCAATTTTTTTTAAAATATTTGTTCTTTGTATTAAATATTTTAATTGATTATTTTAGGGTTCCACCTAACTATACTGTTGTTACTCCGTATTGAGAAGCTCAGTTTTATAAGCAGTGGCGTGGGAGATTTGTGCTAATGGAAAATATGCAGAGTGCAAATTTTGAGATCGAGAAATTCAACGTGAAGAACAATTTCGAACTGTGGATGGTCAAGATGCAGGATCTGCTTATGTAACATGGAGTGGTGAAGGCACTGCTGGGAAAGTCAAAGAAACCCTAATCTATATCAAATTAAGAGTGGGAAGACATTGATGCGAGAGAACTCAGTGCTATACATTTGTGTTTGGCAGGTGATGTTCTATTTAACATTGTTACAGAGAAAACAACAATAGGCTTGTGGACACATTTGGAAATCCTATAAATGACTAAATCCTTGACGAACATGATCTTTCTGAAAAGGAAATTATACAGTTTGCATATGAAAGAAGGTATGAAAATAGCTAACCACTTAAATACCTTCAATACTCTTTTATGTTAGTTTTATAACATAGTAGTAAAATTTGAATCTGAAGATAAGACAATTACACTATCGTGTTCTTTGCTCAAGTCTTGGGGTCATTTTGTCACCTTTATCATTTTTATCTCATCAAGAGATATTGAATTTGATGATATTGTGGGAGATTTATTATTTGAGGAAACAAGGAAGAAATCCAATTTAGAAACCTCAACATCAAAAGCGATGGTGGCTAGAGGAAGATCTAAAGAAAGAGGGAATAATCAGAGAGGTACTTCTCGATCAAAGTCAAAAGTAAATAAGTGTAATATTAATTGATGGTACTTTGGAAAATTTGGGAACCTTAAGAAGGATCACTGGAAAGGACAATAGGATGCCAAAGAATACTCTACAAAAGAAACAAAGGAAGAAAATGCAACTGAAACAAGTTCATCTTTAGGTTCAAGTATGACTGATGAGGTTTTTTCAATTAGTAATGTTTCACATCATGATCAACATTGGTTATTAGATTCCAGTGCATTCAATCACATGTGTATTTTTAGACACTGGTTCTTTTCCTACCAGTCTATAGATGACAAAGTACTTTATATGGGAAATGATATTTCTGTAAAATTGTTGGAATTGGTAGCATTCGAATTAAAATGTATGATGGTTCTGTAAAGACATTAACTGATGTGAGGCATGTACTTGAGCTTAGAAAGAACCTAATATCTTTGGGAGTCCTATATCCTGGAGGATATAAGTGTATAGTTCAAGGTGGAGTTATGAAGGTCTACAAAGGCATCTTACTAGTCATGAAGGCTAAGAGGATCATGAATCTTTAGCAGCTAGAAGGAAGAACTGGGTCAGATCATGCAACAACAATAGCTGAGAACAACAATGATTCTACTCGACTATTGCATTAGCGGTTGAGTCATATGAGTGAGAAAGGACTTAAGGTAATGGTAGATCGTAAGTTACTTCCTAATTTAAAGTCTTTGAATTTAGATTTCTGCCAACATTGTATTTATGGAAAACATAGTAGGCAAAAGTTTAAAACAAGAAGATACACTAGTAAAGGTATCCTTGATTACATGCACTCATATGTTTGGGAACCATCTCCTACTGTTTCGTATGGATGATCATCATATTTTTTCACTTTTATAGATGATTTCTCAAGGAAGGTGTGGGTCTATTTGTTAAAAATAAAAACCGATGTATTTACTGTTTTCAAGCAGTTGTCCATTGGACATGCCTTAGCCATCTCATTAATTTTACTTTTAGATCCTATATCTACTTGCACCAACCAAGGTTTTCCAAGATTATTTTTTTGAAATTGAAATCTATCCACCATCTTAGGATCTAGATAACCATTACTAGCTCTCGAATCAATTAAAATAGCATGGGTTGGTTGTTGATCTTACCTTCCACTTGATCATATGTGACTGAAACTCAACTTTCTTTTTATCCATGGCTGCATATATCCTAGGTACATTTCTACCCATGTCCTCCCTTGTATCAACTTGTTGTACATTGTGAACAAACCTCAACTTTTCACCTCTGTGAGGGAAATATCTATACATATGATCTCCCTCACAACCCCAACATTTGATAGGTTGTTGCCTTGGTCTTTTCCCCACTGTTTATGTCATTCTGGGATATTTAGAAGCTGGCTATCCCTGGGTATTGTTTTTGAAAAATGGTGGCTTGGTCCCCTTATTTCTCTGTTCCATCTTTCTTTTCTTCTTGTCTTCCCAAGCCTTTTGGAAAGTTGGTCTTCCTCTATGTTGATAATAGAGGCATTTATCTCTCCTTATGGTTTCCTCTAGTGTCTTAGGATCATCATACTATATCTTATCACTGATAAATGGCGACATCCCACTCAAGTGCCTCTGAATCTTAACCTATTCATCCTTGATGAGAGAAACATATTTCAATAGCTCTAAAAATCTCCTTTCATACTCATTTATGGTCATACTTCCAAGCTTGAGTTCAAAGAACTCCTTCATTTTCTTATTATAGTATTGTTTGGTTAAGTATTTCTTAAAATAAATTTTAAATTATCTCCAAATAACCTTATTCTCATCAATGTGTTGCACTTGAACAAACTGGTCCCACCACATTGATGCTTTTCCTTTGAGATGGTAAATGGAAATTCTCCCTTATGCCTATGAAAAGTAATTATGCAGCTGAAAATACTTCCTCACACCCAACATCCAGGTCTCCACATCCTCATCCTTTTTGTGTTTACCATCAAATGTAGTAGGTTTGATTTTATTCATTTCTCCCTGTAGCTCATCCACCCTAGACGTCCTCTTATGATTTTTGACTGGAGATGGACTTGAAATACTGTGTGCCCTCCTAGTTGAATGCCTTGGAGAGTGATGGCGATGTATTTAAACACTTCTTGTTCTTCTCCTCTCATCATGAGACCCATTTCTCATTGATTTGCTTGACTCAGTCTCCTTATCCATTTTATTCTCTATTCTATCCAAGCTTTTCATCAACTTTATATTGAAGCCTTCTTGCTTCTCCTTGGCTTTCATAAGCCTCTCATTATCAACATTATAAATTTGGACATCCTTTTGCAAATTTTTTATGGTATCTACCAAGTTCATTCTTTCTTCCTTGCCTTCTCCATTCCCATCGGATTTTGTCCCCTCATTACCCATGTTGAAAGTCATCCCTCTGACCTCATCTTCATGGTTCTAGGTTATTTGTGAATCCTCCATGCCTTTGAGCTCTGTGATGATAATGTTTTGATAAAATTACCATTAAATCTACAAAATGTGCAGGAAACAATATTTGTTAGACTAAATAATTAGGAAAAACTATAAAGATTGGGCACATTTATTTTCCATGAGAGTATTAGAGTCCTTACCTATGATTCCTTGTGAATTTAACAATCCAATTTAAATTTTTGGGTGAATATATGGAATATTATATCTAATACCTTTCCAATGATTGCTTCCTTTCTTAATTATGAGTCTTGAGCAGAAAGTTATGGTCATTTTAATATTGCCCATTAATTCCTTTTGTTCACCCCTCAACCAAGTGCAATTCTGAACTGTGTTTTTGCATCTTTGTACCTGCTCTTCTGGAATTTTGGCAGGATCCCAATTGGGTTACTTCATCATCATATTTTGGATAATACAACTTGCTGAGGTTTTAGGAAAATTAATATTTTTGGATAATACCTTTATCTGGGTTCCGACTACTAGATACAACTTGCTGAGGTTCCAGGCCAATTAATATTTTTGGTACTGAAGGCTACATGTACCTTCTATGCCCTCTTATACATTTTTATGCACTCATAATTTTAATTTATCTCCATGGATGCCATCTATGGCTCAAAATATTTCCATAGACTGCTCCCGTGCCACAATCCGATTTCAGAGCAAGAAGTTATGGCTTTCAGAAGTTAACTGGGTCTTAAAATTTACCCTCCACTGTTTGGGCTGTAACTCCCTCATACTAACTTCATTTGACAAATGGTTTACACCGTTAGAAAACTCTCTCTGAGATCTAGTATTTGAGGTTTAAAAATTATGTGTTCCAAAAGAACAATTAGTTTCAATTTTGACTTCTCAAAAATGTCATTTAGGCCATCGAAAATGGCCTGCAAGTTGAACATTTGAAAAAATACCCATTTTCTGTGCAAGTTTTCATCATTTTATGAGAATTTAGTTGAATGGGATGCTGATGTGGTATCCCGAGTCCACCTAGTTTCCTGAGGTGGCACCACGTCAGCTCCCTTTCCCACCTAGATTTACCCTATTAGTCCACCTTCCTCTCCCTTCTCTTCTTTACCTCCACGACACACAAATTACTACACATACACACACATATACATATAGGCCCACATGACTTAGTTTCCTTCGTGGCATGTTTTTATTGGGTCATGGGGATGGGAAGGAACCATCCCACACACCTATTCTCCATGCACACACATAGTTTCACACCCGATGATCTAATGGTCATGGTGCAGAGGGTGTCAACGACGATCAACGACCCTTATCACATTGCACCCCCCCCCCTCGAACCGCCGACTGTTAACCAAGGGGGGGAGGGGCTGCAAAACCCAACCATGATTGAGCCTGTGGTGATGTGTCATTCTCTAACACATTGCGTCCCCCTAGCCTGTGGTTAATGTAACCACCCCAGACCCCCCATCATTAACATGGGGTTGTCGCATGCCCAAAATTTGTGGTTCTATTGGTTAGGAAGGCACTACCTCCGTGGTGCCAACTCACATGCTACATTTGCTACCACACCACTGTGTGCCTGCCACCAAGGTGGTACACATCACCTCTCTACCATTTCAGCTGACACATACCCTCCACGTCAGGATAATGTCACAACACAAAAAAATTCCCAAATTTTCCCAATTTCACCTATTTTTGAAATATTCCAAAATACCCAATATTACAAAATTTTAAAAAATTGTTTCAATGGCCACCATTGAAACTTTGTATTTGCCTCATAAAACCAAATTCAACCCTACAAATACCAATTTAACATCTGCATACAAAATTCGACATCCTTTCCATTGAATTCTCCATAATTCAACTACATAATTTGGGAGTTTTGCCCAATTTCACTCAATTTCACCATGGGCGCTCTGCATCCATGAAATTCAACGAATTGCAGGCCCAAATTTGTGCAATTTGAAATTTAAATTGGGGATTTTATTTCCCGGGATCGATTCTTCAATTTACCTATGAAATTTCCCCCATTTCATTGTAATAATTCCATCAAACAAGTTGCAAACTTACTCATAATTCCTGTGAATTTCCCCTTCAACATTCTACAAAATCAGCCCATTCAGGCTCAATGTCGAATCTGGAGATTTGATACCACATTATAGCATTCCCAACCCCCAACTAGGCAATGCCACTTAAAAATTTCGAATTCTAACACCATTAAATTCACTAAAAATGCTCTGCAAATGCACAGGTTAATGCAAAGAAACAACAAGTATATAGATACAATACATATGGGAAAACCCCATGAAATACAATGCATAAATACCAACACAACACATAAACCAAACACATAATTGACACTTATCTTGGTAAAATTCACCAATTGTGTGCAGACCTTCCATGTTCCTCCCAGACTTAGACCACACAACTCATAATTCTCAGCAGTGGGTCACCCCCGAGCTGGGGATAACTCCACTTGGGAAAATGAATCCTAACTAGGCTAAGGTATCTCAGACAACAACAAAAAATCAGACTCAGGTGCCAAATCAAACCAACATCCTACATTCCCTCATTCCCCACATGCCTTCCCCACCCCAAGAAGTGTGCCTCTTCTCTGCTCAACAATCCTTCGGCTGCCCCACTTCCCTTCCAGGGATTCAACAACAGGTTATAAAGGAAGTCTCAGATCTCTATAGCTACAACTTGGCACCTTGGGAATCAATTCCCAATAATTCTCTCACCTAGAGAGAATGCCGATGAGCCCGACAACCCGCCTCTTAAATATCCCACGGGACTGAAAACCCACCTATTAAATATCCCACGGGCCTGGCAACCCACCTCTTCATTCCAATTCCAAAGCTTTCCATGGTACAAGTACAAGTACAGTAATAACAACATGAAAGTACAATTGGTAGGAGAGGAGTGATGGTCAGGATGATGATGGAAAGAATAACCAAATGAACTAAATCCCCCAAAACTTATATTTACATGTTCCCAACTTGACACTTGTCATGTTGGGAACTAGCTTGGGTCCACATGGGATACGTTTCCTAATTTAGAAATTAGGATATATTTTATATCCATAGTTTTTAAACTTTAGACTTTAGGAATACTAATAAAATATTCCTTTGGGCTTAATACCCCTTAGCTTAGCCCCCTTTTTGTAGACTCTTAGCCCCCCCTTTCCCATTGTAGTGGAGTTTACCCCCCATAGTGTTTCATTAAAAACTGAGTGTGATTACATTTTACAATATTGGCTCACTAGGTTTTTAGCTTCTGGCTCTCCATCCTAATAACCACACAACACTCTCACCTCAAAATACATACATACAAAGGCACTCTAGCCCCAAAGTATCATGACTCACTAGCCTATATGTAAAATTACATTATATTTACAATTTGGGTTCAACATAGTGGTATTACACTTTCAAAGTGTTTGGTTCACATACTTAAACAATAAGAAGGTGGTTGTTATCCTCTCAAGCCTTGGGTTCTCTTAAGCCCATCTCTCCTGTGTCCACCTTTGCTTCTTCTAGCAGGGACCCATACCTTTTGAGATCGTGTCATTTATCACATAGCCATATCCTTTCGGGAGGGTTGGGGTTTGACAGTCCAAAAACTATTGGTCCCAATAAAGTCGGGCATAAGTCTGCTTTAAAGCATGCAGAATAACATGCTGAGTGTGAGAATTTTCAAGGTAGACAAATATCTGTTTCAGGGATTATAGAGAAGGCACTGCCCCAAATTTGGTTTCTAAATGAAGCTCAAGTTTGTTAATATGAAAGGCATGGATGGAAGAGATAAAAAACTCTCTTTGAAGTGTTTTGTGGAGTTGGATTGGCTGGACATTATCCTCATTCAAGAATCCACGAGACCTAGTGGAACAATTATTGGTGATCTGGTGAAGTTATTTCCGAGGTGAGTCTTTCATGGGTTGGATTCATATGGACACTCTATGGGTTTATCATGGGGTTTACCTCTAACTCGACCCTTATTAATTACTTTTACATTGTGTCTTTTCTTTGTCAATAACTCTATAGCATGGAATTGGATCATTCGTTCATGGTTATTAATATGTATGGGACTTGTGAGGACAATGGGGATTTTTGGAACATATTATTTTCTCTTAATTGTCTTGGATCTAACAATATTGTCATTGGAGGGAATTCAAATTTCACCTTGAGAAGGGAGGAAATCTAGCTGTGATCTTCTTTGGAAGAAAGGTTGGAAATACTTCTAAATGATAAATTGGAAGTAATGGGATGGGTGGATATAGAACCCATTCAATTAGGTCGAACTTTTAGAAATAATAGAGTTGGTGTGGATGGAGTATCAAAGCGACTTAATAGATTTCTTATGCACCATGTTTTTCTTTAGTTGCTTGGTGTTTATCGTTCATGGGTAGGGAAGGTATAATGTTCAAACCACTTTCCAATTTTCCTCGAATTTGATAAGTCTATGGGAAACATGGTGTGCCATTTAAATTCAATCATTTATGGTCCAAGGATTAATATATTTTCAATATGGCATGAGAGAATTGGAAGCACTTTTAGGAAAATGGAAAGACCTCGACCGCTGTTCATTTTGTATCAGCACTCGAGCAGGTTAAGGAGAAGGTTATAATCTAGGATAGGGCTTGGATAAAGGTGCAATATCAACAACTTAGAAATATATAATAAGAGCTTGAGAAACTCTGTATTGGAAATCCAAGAGTCTTTATTTCTACACCATAACTGGAGAGATGTCAGTCTTTAGAAACTCTATGATATAAAATTTTGATCGAATAAAAGAAAACTTGGACACTTAAGAGCATATCTCTATGGATAGTTATCGCGAACCAAAACATAAAATTATTTCAACACTATGCCAACTACTGGAAAATTTATAAGACTATTTGGGAGTTGAATGATTCAATTGGTAATAAGGTTAGAGGGTTTTCCAATTTGGCAGATTTGGGTGTAAAGCACTTCAAAACTCCTCAAGGAACCTAAGCAGGTGAAAATGGGAGAAATTATCAAATTAATTTCTTATTTTCCGATATTAGTGGAGGAAGAGGATAACCAAGCTCTGTTTAGTGAGGATATTAATGCAACTTTCTTAGTGATAATTTTGAAATTGTACTATCCTAGTTCATTTAATGACTTTCCTCAAATAACTCTGTTAATTGTCTTTATAAAATTATTGTGGTCTGACTCAAACCCATCTTATCCAATGCCATCACTTCAAAATAGTTTGTGTTTCTCAAGGGAAGACTCATCCATGAAGCAATTGGTTTAACACATGAAGATATGCATACAATCAAAGTTCAAAAGCGACTTGTTTCAATCCTAAAAAATGATCTTTCTAAGGCATGCGATCATGCTTCTTAGATTTACCTCATATCATTGCTTCTTCATATTGGGTTTGATCTCTCATTGGTGAAATGGATCATTTGTTGTGTGATTACTATTTCTTTTGTTGTCTTAACTAATGGATTTGGTTCACCTTTTTCCAAATTTGCTCGGGTGTTGAGACAAGGTTGACCACTTTCCCCTTATCTCTTTCTTTTGGTTGTTGATGGGATATGTAGGGAAATTTTAGAGGATAAAAGAGTCAACAAGGTTCATGGAGTTAGTTTGGGTAGGAACGAACATCTTCTTTTTGTGTATGATGTGTTAGTTTTTTGTCTCTGTGTGGATTTCGAAGTAGGATGTTAAAGGACATTCTAGAGCTATTTTGTGATGCTAATGGGATGGTTAAAAATGCAAATAAATAAAACATTTACATTTAGGAGGTTGAGGAAGGTATCAAACAAAACATATCTAGGATTTTCAATTCTCTTCATTTGCTTTGGGGGAAGGTTTCAAACACCTTGGGTTTGTTCTTAAACCCAAAAATTATAGTGTCACAGACTAGAAATGGATTTTACAAAACACAGAAAGGAAAGTTAACTCTTGGTGTAACCATTGGATGTCATGTGGAGATATATTGATGTTAATCAAGTATGTGCTTGAAGCCATTACAATGTATTAACACTTACTGGCTCTCATCGTGAAAGGGATATTAGATTGAATCCATAAAATTTGTTATAATTTTCTATGGAAAGGAAGTACTGAATATATGGGGTCTCACTTGGAAAATTGGAAAATCCTTTCTAAAACCAAGTTCTTTGGGGGTTGGGGGATAAAATACATTAGAATTTTTGGTAGGACTTTATCGACAAAATTGTTATGGGTTTTCTTGACTAGAGATAGTTTTTGGAGGTGCATTTTGATAAATAAGTATATCACTACAGATTTTGTTCTGGATTGGATTCAATGCAGACAAAATAATACCATCAATGTCTCCAATCAACAGTGTTCCCTCTCTCTCACATTTCCTATCATCGGGAAATTTCTAGCTAGGAAAATTGGATCAGGTGTTAATGTAAGGAACACGATGGATGTTATTTCAAGATGTGGAGACTATATTTTTCTTCTGGAGACCCTTGTTACATAGCTCTAGGAGATTGGATGTTGTACTCTCAATAGAGTAGGTGATGCTACAGGTACAACTATCTAGTATCAAAGGTGGCTCTCAACTACAGATCTTAACATTGATGAAAGGTGGCACTTTCTATGGTCATAATTTACTTCTGAACTTCTGAAAGCTCATGTGCGATTATTGGATCTTAAGGATGAGTTTGTTTGGTCTTACAACAATGTTGGGGGAGAGAACTCAACCTATTTAGGATACTTTGACATACAAGATTTAGGAGCAATACCTAATCTCTGGTGGTATAATAAAATTTGGAAAATTTGAGCCCCTCATAAAGATATATTGCTTTTCTGGTTAGCATTGAATGGTAAAGTATTGACTTGGGACAGGTTGCAACTTTGAAACAAACAAGGTTCGAGACTCTACTATCTTTGTAAAAGGTATCATGAAACTAATTACCATTTCTTTATGGGTTGTCCCTTTTTCCATTAGGTTCGGATGAAAATAGAACGATAATTGGGTTTGGATCATTTATGAGATAGAGGTAATTTGATTGATGAGTGTTTTCGAGAGTTTTTAGTTCATCCCTCCTTAAATGTCCTTAGTTTGATTTTGAGTCTGGTAGTGCGGGGGATCTGGTTGGCTAGAAATGATAGTTTATTTGAAGATAAGTGCTTCCTGATGATCAAAAACCTCGCAACAGGCATTAGCTCTCCTTTCTTGTTATAAATCTGATCATAAGTCAAAACAACCTTGTTTGGTTCATGACTTGGAGATTAATAATCCTTTTGTTTGGTGGTTTTTTTATGGATCCTGTCAAGGCATGGGTTGTGCTTGTGGAGTGGGATTTATTCTTCATTTTCTAGGCTCTCATTTTGTTAGTGGAAAAGATAATTTGGGATAAGGGACAAACAATTTGGGAGAATTTAAAGATTTATTTGTATTACTGAAGGTAATTGTGGATAGGGACGCTCATAAGCTTCATATTTTTGGGGACTCAAAGTTGGATACATATTGGGTGAAGGGAGATGATCTGATTTCTAATTTGGACCTTCATAACATTGCACACAAAATTCATAACATCACTACTATGTTTAAGCAACTCAATTTTACTCACATTCTAAGGGAGCATAATACTGTGGCTTATGCTCTCTCTAAAGATGCACTACTAATGGCATGAAATGTTTTTGCATTTGAGAAAACTTTGATGGAGGTTTATTGAAAATCAAATAGGGATCCCTCTTTGATCTATAAGTTCTACGTTGGTTGATTCTTTTTTATTGTCTTTGTATTTTGTATCAGTGTATGATAGTTTCGACTTTATAGTTTTTAGGTTTTGTGACTCTTATGTTATGGCTTCATGCAAGATCTTAGCCTACACAATTTTGGTTTGAGAATATTCTTCTACTCATTTTGTAATGTGTTATGCACCTAAGGATTGTACCTTCCATTTTATCCAAACAAAAGACACATTTTTTTTTGGGAAAAAAAAGAAAGTGGTTAAGAAAATTGTTTTTCTAACTTAACCTTTGGGAGAGATGGGGTTTAAGTCTCTTGGATTTTCTTGATTGTATTTCTCCCATTGGTTTTTGTTTCTCTATGTTCCATAAGGTTTTTTGTAACTCTACAATCTATTTGAGGCATCCAACAATATTATTATCCTTTTCTTTGCATGTTTCCTTCAAGATGTCCATAGAGAAAGCCTCCTCCATTATAACTAGTTGTTTGAAATGAACCTTTTTATCAGACATGGAAAACACAAATTTATCATAAAAAAATATGTTGGACTATGTAAAACTAAACTTGAAGACAATGCAACAAAAATATTAGAGGCGTTGTAATCAATGGCCAATTGTTGAGGAGGAATTATATCAAACAAACTCTCTTGAGGAATGGAAAAATAATCATTACTTGCTTCTTTATCATTATCCATATCTTTCCGCCTTGAAGTTTTATTTCAAAATCCTTGTAATTCTTATAAAGACATGGAAACAACAACTTTCAGGGGTGATAAATTCACTGGGAAAATTATCATTGAACTTTCAAATCCTTCCACATTGTAATCTAGAGACTGTTTAGGTATAATTTCACCAATTTATACATTTTTGATATCTAGATCTTTTCCCTCTACATTTTTCTCTATCATTTTACATTTCCTAGGGTAACATTTAATAATAGCTAGTTATACCAAAGAAAAAGTTTTAGGAAACTTGATAGCATCCAAAATATCTATTTGAATAGTGTCGGGTTGTTACGAATAAATAATTTTCTACAATGTGCCCAAGAAACTAAACTTAACCAGGCTCTTCATTTGACTCTCTTGTAGGGAAAATTCTAATTTCTTAGCCATTATATGAGGTACATACATGGCCTTATATTCCAACCAATGTATGACCAACATCATGCGACCACCGAAAATATTCTACCCATATTATTTGGATCAAGTTTTTGTATAGTCTTGTTGTGACAGGCACTACAACCGCCCATTTTCCTTCTTTTGATCTTGCATAGCCTTTAGAAAATGGGGCCCCTCATATTTTTGAATTAAGAAGAATTTTCATGGTCTCTTTCTCTAACTTAGTTCCTTAGAGAAACCATGTTTTTAAAAGAAGCACTTGAATATTTTGTTTTTTTTGGCTAAGAATATGAAATCGACCAAGTTAATATTGACTCCTTTGATTCACATCGGAGGATATATTCCTTCCATTGTCGATTTCACTTGTTATCACGCAAGTTAATGATAACTCCTTCGATACAATTAAGAGTTAGTTTTAACTCCTCGAACTCATATCAAAGGAGTTTATATCGATCACTCCAATGTCATCAAAAGACTTGAGAGAAAGTCCTCCGATGAACATCAAAGGGATTTCCTCTAAGTTATTCAATGTTCATCAAAGAACGTGCTCTTAAATCCTCCGACCTCAACTACTTCTCCAACCATGCATTTAATGTTGGGGTTCTATCGGTCTATATAATCCATGACCGATAGTTTTTCATTATCTTGCCGAAGAAGACAGAGTGAGAAAGGTTCCAAAATGTAGAGCGCGCCAATCCATCCTGTTCAGACTCATGACTTACCCATACCCTCCACGTGGCACCAAGATTTAGGTAAGGACATATTTTCATTTTAGGGTTAGGGTTAAAGTTAGTTTTTTTTTTCCTCCCTAAAATTCTCTCCACACTGTTCCAATTAAGCACCCTGCATTTTCCCTAATCTTCTATGCGACTATGTAGCTACATGATCTTTTACACCTAGACTTGTCTTCTTAAGACAGTTTCCTTATCTACCCAAATCTAGAGAACACCTATTTGGTAGGACCTCCATCAGAGCCCGTCCTTGGACTCATGCCCAATGCAATCATGCTAAGGAAAAATCTCACCCTTTCTCTTTGAAACCCTTAAGGTTTTTTCCATCAAGAATATTACAACTAACTCCTCATACTGCATCGAAGGAGTTCTTACTAACTCCTTCGATGCAATCATAAGAGTCAATAAAAATTCCCCCCATTTTCTCAGCCACTTGGAGCTCTTAGAGGTAAATCCTCTGATCATATTGGAGGATTTCCACTAAACTTCTCCGATATTATCGAAGGAGTTACACTTAACGTCACCAATTTGGTAAGGATTTGAGATCTCAAATGTTAACTCCAACGACTTTGAT
Organism: Picea engelmannii; assembly: GCA_009831015.1. Taxonomy (NCBI): domain Eukaryota; kingdom Viridiplantae; phylum Streptophyta; class Pinopsida; order Pinales; family Pinaceae; genus Picea; species Picea engelmannii. The sequence continues at coordinate 223,567 of ML794500.1, forward strand.
TGGAGTAGTTAGAACCAACTCCTCCGATACGATCAAAGGAGTTGTTCTTAACCTCTCCGATCAAAGCCTTCTCAAGCAGTTTCCCACTTGCACCAGAAGAGTTAACCTCTGGACCTCCAATATTTATTTCAAAGCCCAGTTTTTACTCTTTCCTCCCCAAGTTTCTACCAGGTTGCTTAAACATGCCTACCATTACCCTAACCTCCTTAGAGGATGACTCTCTATCTCATAATAGTATCAATAACTCCTCTAGTATTTCTAATCATTTAGTTGCATTGAATGGTACTTTATATCCTCATATGCACCGTAAACTTATTTTTTGTGGCCGGTTCAAACATGTCACCCTAAAAGAAAACGACAAGCAAGGCATCCGGGTCGAAAGCCTCTGGCAGTAGCCATCATGACGAAGGAGAGATAAATATTATGAGAGCCACATACAATGATACAACATGTATTTTCGAGAAGGATGAAGAGACATTGAAATGGGGAGAGATTTATCGCATGTTCAAAAAATCAAATTTCTCCACCGAAACTGAAGAACTAGATGAACTTCAAGCATTTAGGAATATTAGGAAATCAAGGATCTTCAGAGTAACAACACATCCAACAGTATTCCCTTGCGTAGATTCTATCTCCTGGATTCTAAAGAACACTTACATAAGCAGTAGATACATCTGCAATGTGAGAAAGGAACCCATAGCTTCTTTTAGACCATATTTTGTAACAAAC
>ML794501.1:11457-27382 GCA_009831015.1 Picea engelmannii
GTTATCAATCTCATAACAACCAACACATGATAAAGAAATCTTACCTTCCTTTGCATCAAGGTGTTATGGATAGAATTAAGAAGATATTAAAGAAAAAATAGGTCTCAGCCTCATCCAAGCCTCTTGAAACCATTAAGAAAAAGGTGAGCTTAGTAAAAGACGTTATTAGTGATCGTCGACGCAAGGGTGTATATAAGGTTGCATGTTCCCGTGGAAATTGCTACATCAAGGAAGAATGGTGCTTGTTTCACGTGAGGATTAAAGAGCATATAACATACATTTGAAATGAGTGTGCACATACTTCAACCTTAATGAAACATTCCCTTAGAACCAAGCATATTGTGTGCCTAGAAGATACCAAAATCCTTGCAAAGGAAAACAAATATTACAAACACTAGTTTAGAGACACCTTGGAAATAATAAAGCACCCAAACAACTTGAATAGAGATAGAGATTTTGAAGTAAGAGAGAATTGGATCCCCTTAATCAATCAACAAAGGGAACCAATTGATCAAGTTTCCAACTACATTACATCACTGAAGCCGACATCATTCTTGATTAATAAACTTGCATTTAATGACAATTAATAGATCAATCTAACAAATCTACAATTTCACTCATTGTCCTATAAATGAACACTAATTTGGGTTCAAAACGTTGACACTTAAAATGTCCATTGCGGAATATCTAAAAATTGTTCTCTCAAATAATACCCACTATAAAAATCTTAGGAATGAGATTTCTATAAGTTCAATTTATATACTCAAGAACCGACTTAAGGGATTGGTTGTGGACATTGGATAAATCTATTGTGATTTATAAACTCCAAGGAATCCCTTTATCTTCCATGAAAAGTTGAATAATAAATAAGGTCTTGGTGAAACAAAAGTAAACTAGATAAATTTACTTGATATTATGTAAGCATATAGATTCTTTTTTGAAATGTGGGTCAAGTATTGCCTTCTAAATAACATTTTTCCCATTCAACATTTATAGATGATGCATGTCTTTATTGTGAATAAATTAAAACTAATTAACATTTAATTTAATTTAGGATTGTAATTCATAGATGATGCATGTCTTTATTGTGAATAAATTAAAACTAATTAACATTTAATTTAATTTAGGATTGTAATTATGTTGATGAGTGTTAGAAATTTATCACACATAAATGGAGATAAATTTATGAAAAATAATTATGTTAAGTGATTAAGATTGATTTGAAAGCGTTTCTCTTAAATGATGAAGATCCATTGGAAAACAACTCACCTGGACTCTCTTAGTCTTAGGTGTTGAAGATTTCATTTGAAAAAAGTGAGAGAATGTATATGAATAACATGGAAGCTTCATGTCTTCATTGATAGTGCGTTCTCTTCTCTTTGTATTAAAGATTGATTGATGTATGTCTTAAACTTACATGTTAAAATAAATAAAAACGTTAGTAATAAGAATGTGTGGGGTTCTTTCTTCCACCAATGTGGGGCCATGTGACTTGAAACCCTTAATAAGAATGTGTGTGGTTTTTTCTTCCACTGAGGTGGGGCCATATGATTAGAAAGCCTCAATCTTAGTTGTAATATATATATATATTTTTAATATAACTTCTTTTTTTAAATCACTTATCAAATATACTTCCCACCGTCATTACAGTTAATGTGGAAAGAACCATCTTCGTAGATCATTCTTTCAAGTTTATAACACATTCTAAATGTTTTCATTTTCCTTGTATCGATCATATGACATGATGGACTTGCAATCTTATTTTAATTTTAATTAGTTTTCAATGATTCTTTGCCAAATTTAGTCAACCTTCTACATTGTGCAGATACAATCGAGAAACCCATACCAACATTATAAATACAAGCAGCAGCGACCCTTTTGAATACAAAAACACTCTTCATTGTACAAAGTCTTCTCTTCGGCCTCGTTTTCAGCCATACACAGTGCACAGAAATCTCAGCTAAAATGGCCAAGATACCCCATTTTTTCAGAAGACTAATGCCACGGAGAAGGATTCAGTTGAAGGGAAATGAGGCGCTGGGATCTGAGCTCTCTACTCTCAACTCATCACGGTCATGTGAAGTTTCAGCTGAGAGAGGAGTTAGCGGAYTTGTCCCTCTGCGCGTTGGGAAGGAARGAGAGYTGTTCATGGTGGCGACCGGTCATATAAATCATYCTCTCATGGCTGTTTTGCTCGACTTATCAGCCGAGGAGTTGGGATTTCAACAGATCGGTGTGCTCAGAGTTGAGTGTGATGTCCTCAGCTTCCAACGCATCCTTTGTTTGATTGAAAGAGAATCTTTCAAATAATATGTTATACTCTCTGTCTGCAAAAACAAATGGGATGAGCAGCAAAGCCGCCGATTCCCTGCCTTCATTATTGTAAAGAAAAAATGCTTTGATATTAGTTGACGACTCCTCTGTAACGTTTCTCTTTGGTCGACTTGGCTGGCAGGTCCGCAGCTTTGTTAATGCTAATTTTTTTCCCTAGATTGATCTCCATGGCTGACCCTGGTTTCTGCAAGTCAACAAAACATTTTATTGGTGAAGTTTGTCTTCGAAACCCTGAGCATTGAGTGCTCTGGAAAGAAAGCTTTAATGCCATAATTATCCTTTCCAGGAATCTGGTAAGCGCGATTCAACCCACATTTTGATAGCAAGAAACAAGCTAGGATTGAGGCATAACTAAGAACATATTGCAAGCCCAGATGAACAAATTAGAGGTAACATGAAGCTAATTCTGAATTACTAGCCACATATGGTTTGACCTGTTTCGGGAGGGCATACGGTGTTTTGGCATTTTTTGGTTTGGCATAGTATCCTCGATCCTTCCAAAACCAATTAAACTAAATAAATTCATGGCAATGTGTTAGATTCAACGAATCAAGGTAGGGATTATAGTCATGATAATGAGCGATCTAAGACCCTGGCACAGGCTGGCAGCATGAAGAGTACGGTGGCAGGTGGACGGCGGAGAAGTTTTACGATTACGATGGCAGGTGGACGGCGGAGTAAGCTAATTCGGGAGAAATTTTCATTATCGAGCTTTTTAGTCAACAAAAAAAAATGGGGTTAATCCGGCCAAATTTTTAGAGATAATCTGAATTTTGCATATGTTTCTTGTATGTCAGAATCTAGACTATCTTAGTCTAGAGGTTGTGCTCCATTTTAAATTAATCTAAATATTTAGAAAATCAATCAGAATTCTGGATTAATGACATCTAATAACAACTTGTGTTGAATTAAGAGGTAAACTTAACAGGGAATGTATTTGTTGTCTGAGTGGTCGCATTGTTTGTCATAGGTGGCATCGCAACAACCCTCTACAAAACAGTAAACAACCATCATTAGCATGACTTGATAGTTAGATCTTTCAATTTTTAAATAAGAAGATTAATACAACATATAAAATAAAATAAAATTGTGTAACTATTCCCCCCCAAAAAATAATGAATAAAGATTATGTTCAATTTTTTTTAAATTAAATTTGTAAACAAAAATTACAATAAAAAAAATGAAAGATCTAGAATCTCTTTTCAATCATGATCAAGAGTTCTTTGTCTATAACCACCTCAACCTTTCTACGCATCTTGTTGGTCTCTTCCAAAGGAAGAAGAAATATATGAAAACTCAAAAATAAACCCTTTAATATGAAATTCTATTACAATTGAGTTTTGTTTGCTCTAGACACTCGAGATGAGTTTTGTTTTCTCTAGACAATCAATGTGAGAAAATACAAAGGAGCATGTTCCTTGCAAATGGTTATAGATTAGTAAATTAACTTTTTCAATTATTGAAAATTAACTTTGTAAAAAAAAAACTTACAATAAAAAGAATATGAAAGATCCAGAATCCCTTTTTCAATCATGATCAATAGTTATTTGTCTATAATCACTTCAACCTTTCTACTCATCTTGTTGGCCTCTTCCAAAGGAAAAAGAAATATATAAAAACAAAAATAAACCCTTTTAATATTAAAATAAATATATGAAAACGCAAAAATAAACCCTTTTAATATCAAATTCTACTACATATGAGTGAGTTTTGTTTGCTCCACAAGCTCCATGTGATAATACAAAGGAGCATGTTCCTTGCAAATTGATATAGATGAGCCATGCAAAGTGATAAACTTTTCTCACTAGCATGAGGGTGATTATAGATTTTCAATAAAACTTTTGTGTTATCACAATGTTTTTTAAAATCTCATCACATTCCCTATATGATAGTGGTCAAGGTAAATTAAGTTCTCTTAAGATGGGTAAAACATATGCCACTGTATTTTCAATAGCACTTTTATGTTATTACGTTGTTTTTTTAAATATCATCACATTCCCTATATGATAGTGGTTAAGGTAAATTAAGTTTTCTTAAGATGGGTAAAACATATGATACTTTATTCGTAGTTTCCTTGATATGATAAAATTTTATTAGTCCCTGTCATAGGCGTAGAGGGACTATAGCAATCGATAAATCATTGACTGCATATTACTTTGTCCTTTGACCCGAAATATTTGCACAATACCTAATGTTGGAGCTATGGAAATAAAAGCATATATTTTTATATAATAAAAAGTAACATATATGTACTGATCTGATTGGATAAGAGATTTGAGGTCTTATTGCCGACTTTGCTATTCCCCATGTTATATATGTTGGCATATCCAAAGTATTTGATCGTATATAGTCTTTTTTGAATCATATATTTTGTTATGCATTCATCGATGGTGGATTAATGCTAGCATTAATTTGAATGTTTGGTTTAACATTTTATGCTAGGTAAATTTATGACAATGTTAGATATGGTGGCGTATCCAAAGTTTGGCTTTCCAAAACATTCTGTGGTGTCCAAACTATTCTTACAAAAAATATAATTTTTTTTTTTGGGATACTCAGAGTCCTGCCACATTGAATTTTTTTCTTAAATGTTTACAACGCATTTTTGACAGACTTAAATGTTTACCTAACATGCTTGGTTGTGTTGAATGGTTACTTAACAGGCTTGTTACAAGACATTTTCTTCTGTTTTTTAAATTTTTATGCTCCAACGACGTTGCTGGTTTGGTGGTCCATACTTACTTTTTGCATGCCACTGATTTCTTATTTGCATGTTGTCATTGTTCTTGCTTGTCTATTCCTGTTGTTGCAGTTTGGTCGTTTGGGTTTCTGCAATCGTGATTGGAACAACATCGTTCTTGGAGGGGGTGGTTGTTGCTTGCTTCTTTCTTGGTTGTATGTTGTTTATTGTTGCTTGATTCGACTTTGCAAGGTACCGGTCTTGCGGCTGTAGTTGGGCCTTTTAGTACTTCTTAGTTGGGTTCTTCTTTGGTGCTTGTTCTTGTTTGGGCAGGGTTTGCAAATGTTGGGATGTTGCATTTGTGGTTGGATCTTTGGTCGCATTTTTTTTTGCACTGCAGTTTGCATAGAATACTATTAAGATAAAATAACAGACTAAAGAATTGCAGGCCGTGTAAATTGCATCTATTACTCATTGAAGAAAATTTTGTTGGCCTTGAAATATATGTCATGGTTGCCGATGCTTTTTACATGGATTCTGTGTTACTATGGTTTTATAGTTATGACAATGGATTTTGCTGTGTGGGAGATATATCTATTCTCTCCCTTTTACTTTCCTATTGTAAACTGCGTTTGACTTTAGTTTTTCGTGTTTATGTGGTCATTCCGAGTGACCATCGTTATGTTGCATAGTTGGCCACTTTTATGGACGCGGCTTTGCGAATAGGTTCTATCGGACTATGACAAGTCATATTCAGTGTATACATTATCTTTGCCAAATTAGTTTTATTTAAAAGAATCATGGGCATAAGAGAATGCAATTTATGAAATTATAGGTTTCCTGGACCGTGAAGCCGTCATCCCATACTTAGGCAGTTTTTGCATCACGGGTTGACGGGGTAGGCGGTTGAAAATTGACAATCGGAGAATTCTGCGATATACAAATTGACAATCGGTCAGCAATGAGAGTTTCACGATCATTCTGACCGACCGCAGTTGGGTTCCATACTTAGGCGGTATTATGGACACGCCTTCACGGATAGGTTGTATTGACATTAGCATTTATGAATTAGTTTTCTTTAACATTAGGGCTCTTGGAAAGAAAACATTAAAATTTATCAAATTATAGGTTTCCTGGACAACATAGATTAAACATAGGAAACATGTAATTTTATAGAGTAGATATATACAGCCCGCACAAATCCGTCATCCCATACTTAATTAGTTTTTGTATTGCGTGTTGTCAGGATAGGCGGCTGAAAATTGACAATCAGAGACTTCGACGATATAGAAGTTGACAATCGAACTTGCAGACTATTTGAATTTGAAGGCTGTCATGTCCAAAAAAGTTAAAATTGTCGAAATAGTTTACTTTACGTGTGTTTTACATACCCTGGTGGACAAAAAACACACAAAAAAATAGTGAGCATTTTTTGGACCATGGGTTCTTGGAATGGCAGGCTCTAGGTTCGGTCCCTATTGTTCTATGTCCTATAAATAGCATGGACAGTTCTGTGATATACAAAATGAAAATTGGGCTTGCGCACTATTTGAATTTGAAGGGCTCCTGCAAAACAACTATCATTCTCGAATTACTTTTCTTTGTGTACGTTTTACATACACTCCTGAACAAAAATAGAACACTAGTAGTAACGTCTGTTACATAGAGCTCCATCCCCGCTACCTGTTGTGCTTCCCAATACACATTAAATATGCTTTGAAAAGTTAGAACAGAGGAGACAGGTTCGAAAAGATGGGCTTGAATAATTGGAAAGCTCGAGGACATCTCCAATTAAAATGAATAGATAGGCAAATATTATGGGATCTGGTAATTTGTTTTTGCCTTCATTTTAAATTTGCGAAATTATTATTTTATTCCTTTTTTCCTTATGCAGTTTTAGTTTTGTTCAAAGCTTCATCATAGTTGATGAACGTGTTGGTGACAGAGACCTTGATGTCATGTCCCTCTTTAATATTGTGCATTTCAAAATGATGGGCTTTAATAACTAGAGGACATCTCCCATTAAAATGAATAGAAAAGCGAATATTATGGGATATGGTAATTTATTTTTGCCTGCATTTTGAATTTGCGAAATACTTTTTATTTTATTTTTTGCTTGTGCAGTTTTAGTTTTCTTAAAAGCTTCGGCAAAGTTCACGAACGTGTCAGCCACAGAGGCCTTCATGTCATGTCCCTCTTTAAGATTGTGCATAACTTAGATGTCAGATTTTAGAATCTGCTCGAATATGGGAATTTTAATATGTGCTGGTGGTCACTATTGAGCGTACATATTCAAAAAGATTGGCATTAATAAGTGAAAATATCGAGAACATCTGTCATTAAAACGAATCAAAACAAAATCTACGGCAGACCATCCACCCTCGCTTTTAAATACTTATTGCCATTGCTCTCTATGATCAAAGAGTTGTGGTTTAGGGTGCTTTCGTTCTAATGTTCCTGGTCATGCACTTGTAAGACAACTTAGAGATGTGATGGACAAGCATTTGAAAGAATAGAGCCTGGTTTTATGTGACATGAGATTTGAGTAAAAACAAAACTCTATTATACAAAGAGAAACTCAGAGAGGACGAAAAAAATAGAACAAGTATGTTCTAGTTGGTGTTCTCCCTGTGTTCGATGCTTTGGTTTGTTGAAAATGTTGGTTGGAGATTTTTTGGTTGAACTTCTTTGTTTTATTTCTGGTAATTGTAATGGATTTTGAGGTTGGGTGAAAAATAGTTCTTCGTTTAAGCATATAGCTTCTTCCAACAACACAGATTTAGCAAGTGTATCGAGTTGTACAGATTGCACAAGTATTTGTCTACCTCGAAGGCGGGTAGCAGAAACTGTATGGGTGGATAAAATGACATATTATCACTGCAAAAGTTTCTATTTCATAGTATGGTGACCTGCATTGTGGGTATGGTAGCCGACTTGACAGAAAGCTATGTTTTTTGTGAAAGTTTGTTTGGTTTCCTCTGGATGTAGTTGCAGAGTCTACATATTTGGCGTCACCTACGAACATTCCAGACCTTTCTATGGGCCGCCGTATCTCCATAGCTATGAAGAAAGATATATTCTGATTCCATCTGCAACATTTGATGCACTTGCCACACCTTTTCTGGTGCATTCTGCAACATTTGATGCACTTGCCACAACTCTACTGCCCGAAGAAGTTATGTACCTCAACAGAGTTGCTTTTTTCATATGGGTTGGATGTTCCTTCCAATTTACTGTAATAAAGAAAAGAAGTTCCACATACAAATCCTCAGGCAGGCTTCTCAACCAAACAGATGATCGAATATAGGGAGAATACCAGTCACTACGTACTTGAATTATTTCTCGCTGCTTTAGCTATTGTGACATAGAATGACTCCTTCCACTTTGAAATCAGCCTGAATGGCATTTGTAACTTGTCTCATATGTCAAGGGTCAGGAACATTGCAAGCAAAGCACCTTAAACCCCAACTTTTCGACAGTAGAGGGAAATTAATACTTGACAAAGAATGGAATGTTAAATAAAAAGGCATTACAAGAAGACCATATCTGGAAGAGAGAAGATATTCAAAAAAGTGGGATAAATGTACTCGGCAGCACCGATTAAGTACAAAACTGTGAAGAAGCTTCATCAATGTACATATTTTAAATTGGTTGATGGCAGGAAAAATTGCAATCGTTGTCAAAAATAGCCTCAGCTATATTTTGTAACCCACCTTATTTGAATATATAATAATTTCGGTTTATTTTTTAACAATATTTTCCAAATTCTGGTATTTTTTTTAATTGTATTTTCTACCTTCTTCCCTTGTGTGGTTAAACATGAAACACAATGTTTTGTTTCTGTTGCCTAGTACTTCAATCTAAATAAAAACTGCCCTGTTATTTGTTTACATTTTACATGTAAGAATAATTTTTCATAGGCCATACTATGTGGCGAGGTCCCTGTATTTAAAGAAAGAAATTGGAGGACCCGTGCTGCTCCCATTCTTCGGGTTCCATGAATAGAATTAATAATGAGTAACAACAAGGTGGTTGAATTGTTGACGCAATGTTCCTGTGAAGTTTGTTGGACATATTGCAGCTTCTTCTGTTTGATAATATCCGTGCATATACACTAATATCAATAGTATTGGAATAAATACAAAAAAAATTACTCTTCGGCAAAGCTTAGGCAATTATGTTTGGGTTTGTGGTATTCAACAACTATGTTCATTGTTCCGTCATATACATCTTCCAGCCTAAGAACTTCCGTAATCTGCAATTTATGCTTTAATTACTTAAAAGTCACACCAAATTTTGATTGCATTTAATTTAATTTAGATATTGATGTTTATGGAGAGCCGACGTTTGTTGATCTCATTGCAATGAATACAAGATGAATAGATGATAAGGAGTTTATGTCGTTGAGACCACAATGCAAATTCATGTTTCTTGTTGCGCTATGTACATGTTGCAGTCAAACATTTTGAGGTTCCAGCGAAATTTGCAAGCCGAGAAGCATCTTGTAGATTGGGAGATCACTTGCATTTGAAACAACCAATCCATTAATGTATATTACTATGAATACTATTTAGATAAATATGAAAACTTTGTTCATTGATAGATGCTAGTATGAAAAATATCAAAATAGATATCATAACTTTGTCTTGGCCAATACTTGCCCAATTATCTGGGCACTAGGCCCTGGGTTCGCGGTACCCAACACCTATGTTCCCTGTTTCGTCATATACATGTTGCAGTGAAACAATGTCAGTGATTTGTTCCTTTCCATACTTGGCCAATTTTATGCTCGTTGTTGCGGGGCCAGTGCTTGCGAACCCAGCTTCTTATCGTTCCACAATATACATCTTGCACTGAAAAAAACTGTGATCTACAATTTCACCGCGGGTTCCTCGTACACATTGACTTCGTTCAATGTATCTGTTGTTGCTTTCCATCTCTAGCAACTTTGCATCCTTCCTAATATACATCAACAATGCTCTTACTAGCAACAAATGGAGAAAGTGGTACGAAAGATACCTTTGTCATCTGCAATTCATGATTTCACATCTTCATCTATATCCTCGCACAACGGATCTGACCGAGCGTTGTTCCTTTCCATACTTAGCCAATTTTATGCCCATCGCTGTGGGGTCGGCGCTTGCGAACCCTGATGTTCTTCTAAGAGATGCTTAGTTCTTTTTCCCTTCTCTTGTTCCTGCATATTATCTACAATTCCACTGCCAACACGTCTATCCTTTTTCCCTTATTTTCTTCCCATGTATTATGGGACTGTAAAATATGGACATGATATTCTATAAAGCATGCACAAATTCTGCATTCCATACCTTGCGACATTTTTGATCGCTGGTTCTCAGGCGCACAGGCAAGCTAAAAAATGGGGCTCCATTGTTGCGTAGCCTACAAATAACATCCAGAATTCCATGATATACAAATTGATAAGCGAATCTACGGACTCACTGAGTCAACATTGCACTTCTATTGTTCTGTGTCCTCCAAAGAGCACTCCCAGTTCTGTGATATAGAAATTGACACACGGAATGTAGAAATGGAAGAGTGCAAATTGCCATTGTTTACGGATGTCAATTCCTGTGAAGTATCTAACAGTATCTAAAAATTTATTTAGAATACTAAATTAGAACTTATTAGTGACAAGTGGACACAGAGGTACGAAACAGTTGGAATTGCAGTCTCCGTAATATACAAATTGACTATCGGACATTGTCCGCTCTTCCGTCTTACATATTATGCATTCAAATGTTCGGAGCAATACAATTAGAAGGTTCGGGTGTCGCCTCCTCTGTGGATACCTTCTCATCCTATTTTGGATCCTCCTTTTGGTGGGTTCACAAAATATGCAGCTACAATGTTGGCAGGTTGGCATATCTTTATTTCCATCTATACAATCAGACGACAAAGCCGACCGACCACTATTGCTTTCGATACTTGGCCAATTGTCTGTCCACGGTTTCCGCGCTGAGACCAATTTTAGTTCCATATATATCCTCGCGTGGAGAATTGAACTGACATCTTTTCCTTTTCATACCTACCGACATTTCTGATCATGGGTTCTCGGGAAAGCGGGCTCGAAATTGGCCCTCCATTGTGGTGTGTGTTACAAATAGCACCCAAAATTCTGCGATATACAAATTGAGAAGAGGAGCTGCGGACTAGCTGACTCGACATTGCACTTCTATTGTTCTGTGTCCTCCAATAGTCCTTCAAGTTCCGCGATATACAAATTCACACAGGGAATGCATTCTGGCAAGGTGGAGATTTCCATTGTTTACGAATACTAATCCCTATGAAGTATTTAACATAATCTAAAATATTATTTTCAATACAAAATTACCTCTTAGTACTGACAACTAGACAAAGGTGCGGGTCTGACATCATCCGCTCTTCTGACATCATCCACTCTTTCGTGTTACAAATTATGCATTCAAATTATTTACTTTGGTCCTCCGCAATATACAAATTGACTATCAGGTTCACATCTTGTATTGAAAATTTCCCTGATCTACAATTCCACCGCTGACTCCTTTCTCCATTTTCCTTTTTCTTCTTCCCCTGTATTATGGCTCTCATTATCTCCATGTATAAAATCACACCTTAGGCAATTTTATGTTCACAGTTGTTGGGTTGGCAATCTACAATTCTATCGCGTGCTTCTCAAACTTGCAAGCTTCACTGTACCACAGTTGAAAAATGTGCTTCCTAATATACATTTTCTATGCTCTTACTAATGACTCTTACAAATGACAGATGCACACAGCAGTACGAAACAGTTCACATCCAGCCATTGTAATGACCCTCCTCGTTACGACAACAACTCTGATAACAGGTGCAAATTTTTTTTTTTTTTTTTTNGTGTGTTCAAGTGTGTGTGCGTGCGCATACAAGGGAAACAATCAACGCATTCGACTTTGCGTCGCCGCTCGACGATGATTAAGACGCAACCAAGAAGAACATAAAAGATGACAAGGACTCGCGACAAGCAACTGCATGCATAAACGACGATCACGCGACGATAAGTAGAACTGACTACCTACCCGTCCTACCCTGCAATACCAAACTAAAAAGGGCTTATTCCACCAACATCAATGATTAACTAAGATTCGTTCTATTAACCAAGTTCCACCTAACTAAGGGTGTGGGTACTTCTTACTAGTTAGCCGTCGTACATTTAGCTTTAATTAACCACGCGATAATGATATAGCTCTAAATCAATCCATCATCATCAATATTGAATTAACACAATAGATCACTAATTAATCAACATTCTAATCACACAGTGCAAGAAATCTGACTTACCACCAATCACAAATAATCGTCCATCTAGCTAGAACCACTGAGTCAATGATCATCGATTACATCATAGGGTAATAAAGCTTATACGGAGAGAAAAAGGGTTTAGTCATTCAAGATCGTTATAATGGTAGCCCTAGTACCATCAATTTAGAGCCATTAATTTATCAGTTTCATAACATTGACCTGAGCATTAACATTTCTCTGGCTAATCATTAACAAAAACAATAGTACTATTAGCATTCATTACCATAAGCATATAATCAACATCCTTCACATCGAATATTACTCTGAACCAATAATAACATTTACATTAAAACAATACCTTTTGATACCTTCGCATTGTTTTTCATAGCTTACTCTACATTTGTCATGTCCTCGTTCATGATAATTAACCTTGCAATGAATAGCAACTTCCTCTATAACATTATATCATTTCAATACCTATGTTACCACACATTTACATTCCTCTTATATTATATTACACCCTATTACATTTAATAATATATATGAGGGTCAAGAATTTATAAAAGGGAAAACTTATCTAATCCATCTTAACATTATAAAACCAGACTGCATTGTTCTTGTGGAAGTTGAAAGGAAATGAGATAATAAAGATAACCAAATAACTTGAAACTTTGTGAAACTTCAAACATGTTATTTTACATGATTTTATCGATTCTCTAGCATCAAATAAATCTCAAACACAACTAGTATCAAGATATTAAACGTGGTAATGAAAGGTTAAGTAAAACAATAGTTGGGAATAAATTTCAACATATTTTTAATTATAAAAAAAAAACATCAAGATATTAAACGTGGTAATGAAAGGTTAAGTAAAACAGTAGTTGGGAATAAATTTCAACATATTTTTAATTATAAAAAAAAAACATAAAGAGATACAGTCCTGATATAAAATATTAAATTAAAATATCATTTGATTAACCTAATTTAAAAAGGGAAGGGCGACCTGCAGTTTTCAGGGAATAAAAATAAAACAAACTCCACGCTATGGTGATGACTCAACAACTCAGAATTAAAACCAACTCAAATTACAACAAAACTCAACAACAACAAAAAAAATAAAACAAACTCAACACTATAAAACAACTCATCTCTATAAAACAACTCAATGCTATGGGTAATGACTCCGCCACGGGTAGGTGGAAGTGGAGCGATTCGAGGGCGAAGGACCAAGCCTCGAGGTTCACGCTGGGTGAACGACACGGTGCTGACACAGTACCGACAGTCTTGCATGCAAATGAAAATGAAACTGAATGAATTACAAAACCAACGCCGGTGATAAGGACGAGGCAGGTTAGCGATTTAAGAGCGGGTGCTAGTTTTAAGGGATGGCCAGCTAGATCCTTTATTTTATCTGTACAATAGCTTTGCCATTAACTACCAGAAATTCACAGTTTAATAAAATTGAAAACAAAAGAGAAACAACTACCAGGTCAGAACTCACCAGGTCGACACCCCCTTTTGTTCACAATGCAAGCTTTAAATGGCAGGGGCCCGATTTCTATCGGCGAAGGGAGAGTTATACGCATAGACACCAGGGCGCAGCATGGGGTTACACCAAGTGAAACAAGCCACATCGAATTTACCAATCACGACCGTAACAAAACACCCATTAAATCCACAGTCATAATAAAAGCTTGATGACCTCGAATTTAAAATTTAATGATAAGTAGCAACAACAATATTTAAAAGCACCAGGTTCGAATAGCAATACTCAGACGGATAATGTATAAATAACAACCGTAAAGTGTCTAGGTTTAAAATTAACAACAGTTAAAACTACAATAATTACAACATCATTCCATACAAGCAGCAGCCTTCCCCAGAACCGCCATTAATGCCCTGCGAGCTAATTTCTACATCTAGGGGACAGCGACCGAACCAGTTTACGTTCGATTTCAAGACAGGAAGTTCGATCATTGATTGTTGGAAAACAGATGTTAGAGACATTGTGGGTATCGTAATATTTTGTTGTTCACCAACAACAACCAGAGGAAAAATCATAATCCAGGTTCCACCAAGAATTGAACTCGGGTTCTTAAATTTCGAAATAGAAACGGGTTTCTCCTTTTTTTAAAATAAATTTCGAGATAGCAAGGAGTGTCCGTGCAGCTGCACTCTCTCGGACTGAGCGAGAACTTTAAGGAGAGTTCCGTTGTGGGTTTTTCATTTATGGCACAAATGCTCTAACCACTCAATAGTAGTAAAATACATCCGCGACTGTATAAAGTGCCGAGGCCTGGGCATGCTCTATCTGTGACTCGTGAGTATGAAAGCCTTCAGAGTTTAGGGTTTCAGTGCATCCCGTCAAGAAGAAGACTTAACAAGCATGGTAAAAAAAAACAAACGGTGTACTTCTTAATTATTTCGAGGATTTTATGTGCTATATCTATCGGTGAGTATGAAGGATTTCACGGATCGGCAACCCACTGCAATTAAATGAATGCCAAAACCGGTGTAGACACCAAAAAGAAATGAGAATAGCAGCGCAGTCATTCCTTTTTTTAAAAAACAAACGGAGGGCCCAACCATAACTAAAACGCCCACTGTATGACTGCAACACCCGCAGAGTACTAGATGCAACTGTTAATAAAAAGAGATCCACGCCTAGCACAAAAAGCGAACCCATGAGGAAAAACGGCCACAGACATATAAAAATACGGCCCCAATCCAGAGAGATTCCAGAACAATTATACACAACAAATAAACTATTGCACAACGAAACTAAGGTTAGGTTGGATTAATATCATATGGAATTTGCAGGGGTGCCAGAACGAAGACACAGGGAAACTGAACCCAACAACGCAGGGAAGTACCACCTCTACGTAAAGAATGGGCAACATTAATAACATAAATTTCAATGGTCCAGGACCAGAAATAATAGAAATTTTACCCAGCCAAGAACTATAACAGTAAGTATTTTTTTTTCCACACAGTCCAGAACGAGGAACAATCACAAGGGTTGCACGGACCAGAGTAAATTCATAACGCCATTACCCCATCGCAGCAAGAACTCAAAATTCATTTTTCTCATCCAGTAGAACAGCACGCAACACAATTTCTAATGCATTATTCTAAGTAAAATGAGTGATCGTACCTTTCCCTTGACACCCGCCTGCCTCGAAGGAAGTCCGCGCCCTCCTTTCCACTCCCGCTCCTGCTTGCCGACCACAAGGAACTCACCGGTACCTCCCAGCCAAACGCTAGGGGTACTCTTCTTCCCCCTCAGCCCCCCAAGCCGCAAAGGGGCCACACAAAATCAGAGAGTAACTAGCTTCTCAGCTCGCCTCCAAGGCTGAGCTACCACTCAAGTCTGCTGAGAATTCCCAACTCTTACCAGAAATCAGTCCAGTCTCTAGTCTGGCAGCATAACCATACCAATCTCTAAAAAGGTCCCTTTCTTTCCCCCTCTCCCTTTCTTTTATCCAGACTCAAGCCCTAATTCTTCTTTTTCTTAGGTTTTCCCCCCTTTTTCCTTTTGATTTTCTTATTTTTCTTTTTAATTTATTTTGTTTATATTATTTTATTTTTCTTTTCAAAAACTCAAAGAGTATGTGCGCTCATTATTCATTTCCTTTT
>ML794501.1:28558-52867 GCA_009831015.1 Picea engelmannii
TGTGCTAGGCGACGATAGGTTAAGGGAATTGCTTAAGGTTTCATTCAGGTTCTAATGACTTAGGGTTACTTAGGCTGACTCCTTCAACCACATTTATCGCGACGTGCCCTTCAGGTCGCACCAAGTGCGCCAAGGGTGCCACTCGCCTCTGGAATTTCTTTTGGGCGACATGCCCTTCAGGATGCACCACGTGCTCCAAGGGTGCCACTTGCCAACTAAGTTTCTTTTGTGCGACGTGCCCTTCAGGATGCACCACGTGCTCCAAGGGTGCCACTCGCCAACTGGAATGATTGGTAGACCTCTATAACCCCTGGAGTCAACACTCCGCCAGGTGAACTAGTAGGAGACTAAGGGCTCTAAGGAATAAGGCCCCCACCTTATTGCACGCCCCTTAGAATCATCGTGAGTGACTATCGCAGTCGGCCCTCACGGGATCGTGGGTCCTCTCGAACTAGGTAATCATTAACCTACAGGTCGAGCCTCGGCGGGAGTGCTAGCAGGCGATAGCAGGGCTGTTGTCCACCCCTCTCCCTCAACCTCTCTACAATCATGTGTGGCCCCTTTACTCCATATGTGAGTCTGGTCGGAAATCTATCGTCAACCTGCATCACCAATAATCATGTCAAAAATGTCAACATCAAATCATCAAATCAAATGAAACATCATAATAAACCTATCAACCCAAAAGCGCACTCCCTGACTCAGTCTGGAGTCCAAGGGGGTTCTACCGATGCCTCTGCATCCTCAAGGTCAGAAATTCTGCACACTCAATAAAACTGAGTCAATAACACTCGTCTACATCAAATAATAACACCTCATGTCATTTGTCAATCACATCATAATCAAATATAAAAGGTCTAACATCAAAAAGGGTCCAGATCACTTGCGAGCAAGTGTCCTCAAATAATAAGTGTTCTCAGTGCGCCATAGTGGGATGTTACATACACCCCCTCTTGGTCTAAACTTCGTCCTGAGGTTTCTCAGTATAAATGCAAAGATAAAGTATCACAGTATCATAAGTCTATCCATAAAAAAAAAATGGAAACTGTTGACGCATATCATCTACGTCCTCCCAGGTCGCCGAGTGTGGACTATAACTGTCCCACTGGACCTTGACCTGATCTACCATTCGACACCGTAACTGTCGAACGCGATGATCTAAGATGTGGACCGGCTCAGCCATGAGCGCTCCCTCATCCGATACCTGCAAGGAACTCAGGTCAATCACATGTGTAGGATCACTAATATAATGTCTCAACACAGATACATGAAAAACATCATGCATACGCCTCAAAAAATCAAGTAAGGCTAGTCGATAGGCCACGGGCCCCTTTCTCTCCACAATATCGAAAGGTCCCACGAACCTAGGAGAGAGTTTATCTCCCTTTCCAAACTTGATCGAACTCTTATGCGGTTTAAACCGCAAGAAGACTCGATCGCCGACCTCGTAGCTACGGTTGACTTGGTGCGCATCGGCATAACTCTTCTGTCGATCTTGCGCTTCTTTAATCCTTTGTCTTATGGATTGCAACTGCTCTTCCATTTCTTGGATCGCTTTTGGTCCCACCAGGACCCTATCCTCAAGCCGATCCCAACTCAAGGGCGTCCGACACGGTCGCCCATAAAGAAACTCAAAAGGAACCATCTTTATGGTGCTTTGATAACTGTTGTTGTAAGCGAACTCTACTAGAGGTAAGAATTCCTCCCAATGCTTTTGTTGGTCCATCACGTACATGCACAACATGTCTTCCAAGGTTTGGTTCATACGTTCTGTCTGTCCGTCCGTCTCTTGGTGATATGCAGTACTAAAGTTAAGCTGGGTTCCCAAGGCCTCATGGAAACTTGTCCAAAATCGTCCAGTAAACACCGATCCTCGATCGGATATAATCTTTTTAGGCACGCCATGCAACCTCACAATATTGCTGATGAAAACTCTCGCTATGTCAGGTGCCTGACACGTTGTACACACAGGAATGAAGTGAGCACTCTTCTTCAGAGTGTTTACCACTACAAAAAATCAAGTCGTGTCTCCTTGCCGTCAGTGGCAATCCAACAATAAAATCCATCGATATAACTTCCCATTTCGATTCTGGAATGGCATGTGGTTGAAGTAATCCTGCTGGGTGTCTATGTTTAGTCTTTACCTGCTGACACTCTAGACATCAAGGAACAAAGTTAACTATGTCGGCCTTCATTCCCCTTCCGGAAGAATAATGGTTTGAGGTCTGCCCTCATCTTCGTAACTCCCGGGTGAGCCATGTAAACTGCTCTATGAGCCTCGCTCAGGATCAACATCCTCAACTTGTCATTTGGCGGTACGTAAATCCGACCTCTAAACCTCAATAACCCATCCTTATCCAAAGAATATCCCTCATAACGTGGTACCATCATTGTGTTTTGTCCGATAAAATCCTTGACTTCTGTGTACCAGTCATCATCACGCTGTAAGGTGAGAATCTTCTCACATAGATTTGTCTGAAGAGGTAGCACCGAAAAGACGTGTGGCCTCTGACTCAAAGCATCCGCCACTCGGTTCACTATTCCCTTTATGTAAGTAATCTCGAAATCGTACTCGCTAAGCAATTCCGACCAACGCCATTGTCGCGAGTTCAGGTCGCTTTGCGGAAAGATGTGTTGTAGTCCACAATGATTAGTCTTTAATTCAAATTTTCGTCCAATAAGGTAGTGTCTCCAAACCTTCAAGGGATAAACGATGGCTAATAACTCCAAATCGTGCGTCGCATAGTTCTCCTCATGCCTTCTCAGTTTTCTCGAAGTGTAAGCAATCACTCGTCCGTCCTGCATCAGGACTCCACCTAAAACTTCCTTGGATGCGTTAATGCATACCAAGAAGTCTGCATCCACGTTAGGGACCTTTAGTATCAGCGCAGTTGTCAACAACTCTTTAAGCCTTCGAAATGCTTCCACGTATTTCTCCGTCCAAACAAACTTCTTGTTTTTCTTCTGCAATTCCGTGATCAGATTTGCTATCTTCGAAAAACCCTCGACAAACCGTCGATAGTATTCGGCTAACCCCATAAAACTATGCACTTCTGTGACATTCGTTGGTGCAGGCCATTCCATAATAGCCTCAACCTTGGCTGGATCCATGGCGATACCCTCGCCGGAGATGACATGCCCTAAGTAGTGAATCCTCGATTGTTAAAAAGAACATTTGGAGAACTTCCCATACAATTTATGTTCTCGTAAACATTGTAGTACCAAGCGCAAGTGCTAGTCATGCTCCTCCGTCGTCCGAGAATAGATCAAAATATCGTCAATGAATACTTGGACGAACTTGTCCAAGTACTCGTGGAACACCCCGTTCATCAAACTCATGAACACCCCTGGGGCGTTTGTCAGTCCAAAAGGCAAAACCGTAAACTCGTAATGTCCAAATCTCGTCTTAAAGGTGGTCTTAGGGATGTCATCCTCCTTGATCCGTAACTGGTGATATCCGGATCACAGATCGATCTTGGAGAACACTGTCGCACCCTTCATTTGATCGAATAGATCATCAATTCTAGGTAAGGGATACTGATTCTTGATCGTCGCCTTGTTCAGTTGACGGTAATCAATGCAAAGCCTCCATGATCCATCCTTCTTTTGTATGAAAATAACTGGTGCACCCCACGGTGACACACTAGGACGTATCAGTCCCAGGTCCAACAACTCCTTCAGTTTCATTTTCAGCTCTTGCAGCTCTGGGTCGACATCCGATAAGGTGTTCTTGCTATCTGTTCGATTCCCGGTTTTAGGTCTATGGTAAACTCCAGTTCCCTCTCCGACGACATCCCAGGAAACTCCTCTGGAAAAACATCCGCAAACTCCTTCACCACCGGAAGGTGTTCTAGACCTTCTGCTACTCCCTTCTTGTTGAGCGTGAGGATCGCATAAAGTTTGCACCGCTTGCGCATACTCTTGCGTAACTGTAAGGAAGAGACGAACCACAGGGAAACTCCCCGGTTCCATCCTACAATCACACGTCTCTGTCCTTCGTCATCAACCAAGCTCAACTGTTTCGTCTTACAGTTGAGAATCGCCTCATGCGTTTCCAACCAATCCATACCAATCACGACATCATAAGATCCTACAATCGTGACGTACAAGTTGAATCTCGTGACAAACTCTCTCAAGTTAAGGGAACAGCCCGTAACCTTTCCTCCAACCTTCTGTTTGGCTCCCGAAGCCATCTCCACGAAGCTAAACTCATCCTGTTCGATTGCCCTTACCTTAATCCTTTTTAGTGCTGCACCAGAAATGAAACTCTCAGTGGCTCCTGGGTCTATCAAAATGCTAAGGGTCTGGTCAGCGACCGTACCTGTCATCTCGAGCACAGTCGACTAGTGCTCTGCCTGGTGGTTATTCACCGCTGCATGAATCCGATGGGCCTTGCCCATATCTCCCACGGTAGTGGGTCCGGCTGATCCGGACGTCCTGGCCCTCTCCACAGGAAAGTCGCGCTGGTAGTGTGGCTCCCCACACGTCCAACACCCCTTCTTTGGCCCAGTAGTCCTGGTACCCAAAGTAGAAGAGGACTGCCCATCGGCCTGAAACCCTGGTCTGTTCTGCTGAACAGGCCTAAACTGCTGCTGCTGCGGGCGACGCTGCTGGTGGTGCTGTGGTCCTCGATAAGGTGTCCGCTGCTGAGGCAGTGGTCGTCACAGTGTAGTGAACGTGAATCCCCTCTGGAATCCACGATGTCCCGGTGTATGTCTCGCTGGTGCCTGATGCCACGGCGCACCAGATGAACTCTGCCCTGTGGGTCTCGCTGGAGTCCTAGTCTGACCCCCGTTGATAAGCTCCTCCTCTGCTATGAGGGCCTTTTGGACAGCATCGTGCAAGGTTTGAGGCATCAAGATCCTAACCTTTGCACGCAGACTGCCATTAAGGCCAAACACGAGCCTGTTGACTTTGAGCTTCTCTGTGTTAAGGTGCAGAGCATACCGGAGCAGCTCCATAAATCGTGCCTCGTACTCGGGCACCGTACGACCTCCCTGTCGTAGCACGTTGAACTCGTTGAGCTGATGCTCAATGAATTCCTCAAAAAGGTACCTCTCTTGGAACCGTTCCTCGAACAGTTCCCAAGACACGTCTTCCAGGGCCATGTTCAGCTGCGGCAGGAGCATCTTCCACCATAGAAGAGTGCTCCCCTTCAGTTGAAAGACCGCCATGCAGACCTTCATGTTGGAGGTATAATCGCGAAGTGCGAAGCACATCGCCATATTCTCCAACCATGCCACGGCGGCTGCGCCATCCGGGGCGCCAAAGAACTCAGGAAATTTTACCTTCTCGAGTTCACGGTGAATGCTACCTGTGACGGCCGGTGCGCGCGGCAGAACCTCAGGGGGTGCCAGCGCCCTGGCCTCGTCTCTGTCCAAACGGCTAATCAGAGCCTTGTACATGCACTGAAAGGTTCTCATCATCCCAACAACATCACCAACTGATATATGCTCCTGTCCGAGTACCTGCTCGCCTCCCTGGGGGTTAGACCCCTCAGGCGTGGATGCTGCTGGAGGCATCTCGCCTCCTCCCCTAGCACCCTGTCGTCTGCCTCCACGACATCCTCTAACCATGATTACCTGCACGCACACAATCCACTCGATCAATAACAGTATAATAAAACCAACTCATGTCAACGAAAGCCGTAGCGAACCCCAAGTCGCGGGTCGAACCGGCTCTGATACCATATGTAATGACCCTCCTCGTTATGACAACAACTCTGATAATAGGTGCAAAAATTTATTTATTTATTTATTTGCGCGTGTGTTCAAGTGTGTGTGCGCGCACGTACAAGGGAAAAAATCAACGCGTTCGACTTTGCGTCGCCGCCCGACGATGATTAAGACGCAACCAAGAAGAACATAAAAGATGACAAGGACTCGCGACAAGCAACTGCATGCATAAACGACGATCACACGACGATAAGTAGAACTGACTACCCACCCGTCCTACCCTGCAATACCAAACTAAAAAGGGCTTATTCCACCAACATCAATGATTAACTAAGATTCGTTCTATTAACCAAGTTCCACCTAACTAAGGGTGTGGGTACTTCTTACTGGTTAGCCATCGTACATTTAGCTTTAATTAACCACGCGGTAATGATATAGCTCTAAATCAATCCATCATCATCAATATTGAATTAACGCAATAGATCACTAATTAATCAATATTCTAATCACACAGTGCAAGAAATCTGGCTTACCACCAATCACAAATAATCGTGCATCTAGCTAGAACCACTGAGTCAATGATCATCGATTACATCATAGGGTAATAAAGCTTATACAGAGAGAAAAAGGGTTTAGTCTTCAAGATCGTTATAATGGTAGCCCTAGTACCATCAATTTAGAGCCATTAATTTATCAGTTTCATAACATTGACCTGAGCATTAACATTTCTCTGGCTAATCATTAACAAAAACAATAGTACTATTAGCATTCATTACCATAATCATATAATCAACATCCTTCACATCGAATATTACTCTGAACCAATAATAACATTTACATTAAAACAATACCTTTTGATACTTTCGCATTGTTTTTCATAGCTTACTCTACATTTGTCATGTCCCCGTTCATGATAATTAACCTTGCAATGAATAGCAACTTCCTCTATAACGTTATATCATTTCAATACCTATGTTACCACACATTTACATTCCTCTTATATTATATTACACCCTATTACATTTAATAATATATATGAGGGTCAAGAATTTATAAAAGGGAAAACTTATCTAATCCATCTTAACATTATAAAACCAGACTGCATTGTTCTTGTGGAAGTTGAAAGGAAATGAGATAATAAAGATAACCAAATAACTTGAAACTTTGTGAAACTTCAAACATGTTATTTTACATGATTTTATCGATTCTCTAGCATCAAATAAATCTCAAACACAACTAGTATCAAGATATTAAACGTGGTAATGAAAGGTTAAGTAAAACAATAGTTGGGAATAAATTTCAACATATTTTTAATTATAAAAAAAAAACATCAAGATATTAAACGTGGTAATGAAAGGTTAAGTAAAACAGTAGTTGGGAATAAATTTCAACATATTTTTAATTATAAAAAAAAAACATAAAGAGATACAGTCCTGATATAAAATATTAAATTAAAATATCATTTGATTAACCTAATTTAAAAAGGGAAGGGCGACCTGCAGTTTTCAGGGAATAAAAATAAAACAAACTCCACGCTATGGTGATGACTCAACAACTCAGAATTAAAACCAACTCAAATTACAACAAAACTCAACAACAAAACAAAATAAAACAAACTCAACGCTATAAAACAACTCATCGCTATAAAACAACTCAATGCTATGGGTAATGACTCAGCCACGGGTAGGTGGAAGTGGAGCGATTCGAGGGCGAAGGACCAAGCCTCGAGGTTCACGCTGGGTGAACGGCATGGTGCTGACACAGTACCGATAGTCTTGCATGCAAATGAAAACGAAACTGAATGAATTACATAACCAACGCCGGTGATAAAGACGAGGCAGGTTAGCGATTTAAGAGCGGGTGCTAGTTTTAAGGGATGGCCAGCTAGATCCTTTATTTTAGCTGTACAATAGCTTTGCCATTAACTACCAGAAATTCACAGTTTAATAAAATTGAAAACAAAAGAGCAACGACTACCAAGTCATAACTCACCAGGTCGACACCCCCTTTTGTTCACAACGCAAGCTTTAAATGGCAGGGGCCCAATTTCTATCAGCGAAGGGAGAGTTATACGCATAGACACGAAGGCGCAGCATGGGGTTACACCAAGTGAAACAAGCCACAACGAATTTACCAATCACGACCGTAACAAAACGCCCATTAAAGCCACAGTCATAATAAAGGCTTGATGACCTCGAATTTAAAATTTAACGATAAGTAGCAACAACAATATTTAAAAGCACCAGGTTCGAATAGAAATACTCAGATGGATAGCGTATAAATAACAACCGTAAAGTGTCTAGGTTTAAAATTAACAACAGTTAAAACTACAATAATTACAACATCATTCCATACAAGCAACAACCTTCCCCAGAACCACCATTAATGCCCTGCGAGCTAATTTCTACATCTAGGGGACAGCGGCTGAACCAGTTTACGTTCGATTTCAAGACAGGAAGTTCGATCATTGATTGTTGGAAAACAGATGTCAGAGACATCGTGGGTACCGTAATATTTTGTTGTTCAACAACAACAACCGGAGGAAAAATCATAATCCAGGTTCCACCGAGAATTGAACTCGGGTTCTTAAATTTCGAAATAGAAACGGGTTTCTCCTTTTTTAAAAATAAATTTCGAGATAGTAAGGAGTGTCCATGCAACTGCACTCTCTTGGACAGAGCGAGAACTTTAAGGAGAGTTCCGTTGTGGGTTTTTCGTTTACGGAACAAACGCTCTAACCACTCAACAATAGTAAAATACAACCGCGACTGTATCAAGCACCGAGGCCTGGGCGTGCTCTATCTGTGACTCGTGAGTATGAAAGCCTTCAGAGTTTAGGGTTTCAGTGCAGTCCTTCAAGAAGAAGACTTAACAAGCATGGTAAAAAAAAACAAACGGTGTACTTCTTAATTATTTCGAGGATTTTATGTGCTATATCTATCGGTGAGTATGAAGGCTTTCACGGATCGGCAATCCACTACAATTAAATGAATGCCAAAACGAGTGCAGACACCAAAAAGAAATGAGAACAGCAGCGCAGTCATTCCTTTTTTTTAAAAACAAACGGAGGGCCTAGCCATAACTAAAACTCCCACTGTATGACTGCAACACCCGCAAAGTACTAGATGCAACTGTTAATAAAAAGAGATGCACGCCCAGCACAAAAAGCGAACCCATGAGGAAAAACGACCACGGACATATAAAAATACGCCCCCAATCCAGAGAGATTCTAGAACGATTATACACAACAAATAAACTATTGCACAATGAAACTAAGGTTAGGTTGGATTAATATCATATGGAATTTACAGGGGTGCCATAACGAAGACGCAGGGAAACTGAACCCAACAACGCAGGGAAGTACCACCTCTATGCAAAGAATGGGCAACATTAATAACATAAATTTCAATGGTCCAGGACCAGAAATAATAGAAATTTTACCCAGCCAAGAACTATAATAGTAAGTATTTTTTTTTCCACACAGTCCAGAATGAGGAACAATCACAAGGGTTGCACGGACCAGAGTAAATTCATAACGCCATTACCCCATTGCAACAATAACTCAAAATTCCTTTTTCTCATCCAGTAGAACAGCACGCAACACAATTTCTAATGCATTATTCTAAGTAAAATGAGTGATCGTACCTTTGCCTTAACACCCGCCCGCCTCGAAGGAAGTCCGCGCCCTCCTTGCCGCTCCCACTCCTGCTTGCCGACCATAAGGAACTCACCGGTACCTCCCAGCCAAATGCTAGGGGTACTCTTCTTCCCCCTCAGCCCCCCGAGCCGCAAAGGGGCCACACACAATCAGAGAGTAACTAGCTTCTCAGCTCGCCTCCAAGGCTGAGCTACCACTCAAGTCTGCTGAGAATTCCCAACTCCTACCAGAAATCAGTCCAGTCTCTAGTCTAGCAGCATAACCATACCAATCTCAAAAAAGGTCCCTTTCTTTCCCCCTCTCCCTTTCTTTTATCCAGACTCAAACCCTAATTCTTCTTTTTCTTAGGTTTTTCCCCCTTTTTCCTTTTGATTTTCTTATTTTTCTTTTTAATTTATTTTGTTTATATTATTTTATTTTTCTTTTCAAAAACTCAAAGAGTATGTGTGCTCATTATTCATTTCCTTTTAATTTTTACATGCTTAACTTTATTTGTTTACAATTTGTTTATAATATAAATATACATATATATATTTTCATTTTTCTATTTATAAGCATGCATTCATCTTTGTAGTTTATCATTATCCATCATTTAATTTACCATTTATATATATGTGTAGATAGGATAATGAGAGATTAAGGCGATGGCAAACCAGTATAGGAGAAAAATAAATGTATTACCTAAAACGAATAAAGAGGAATTACGGGGAGGGATGTCGATATAGTAATGTGAACTAGACAAGTAAAGGGGAGATGGATACTGGAAGATCAAGGCGATGGAGGATAGTTTAATTAAGTAGACAAGGATAATGAGAGGATAATGGTCTGTGTTTTTGTTTTCTTTCTTTTTTTTTGTTTTTTTGAATTTTCATTTGTTAAGGCCACACTAAATTCCCCCCCTTTTTCTAGAAGGTATTAGGCTTAGGGTTTAGATTATGTGCTAGGCGACGATAGGTTAAGGGAATTGCTTAAGATTTTATTCAGGTGCTGATGACTTAGGGTTACTTAGGCTGACTCCTTCAACCACTTTTATCGCAACGTGCCCTTCAGGTCGCACCAAGTGCGCCAAGGGTGCCACTCACCTCTGGAATTTCTTTTAGGCGACGTGCCCTTCAGGATGCACCACGTGCTCCAAGGGTGCCACTTGCCAACTGAGTTTCTTTTGTGTGACGTGCCCTTCAGGATGCACCACGTGCTCCAAGGGTTCCACTCGCCAACTGAACTGATTGGTAGACCTCTATAACCCCTGGAGTCAACACTCTGCTAGGTAAACTAGTAGGAGACTAAGGGCTCTAAGGAATAAGGCCCTCGCCTTATTGTGTGCCCCTTAGAATCATCGTGAGCGACTGTCGCAGTCGGCCCTCACGGCATCGTGGGTCCTCTCGAACTAGGTAATCGTTAACCTACAGTTCGAGCCACGGCAGGAGTGCTAGCAGGCGGTGGCAGGGCTGCTGTCCACCCATCTCCCTCAACCTCTCTGCAATCGTGTGTGGCCCCTTTACTCCATATGTGAGTCTGGTCAGCAAGCTATCGTCATCCTTCCTCACCAATAATCATGTTAGAAATGTCAACATCAAATCATAAAATCAAATGAAACATCATAATAAACCTATCAACCCAAAAGCACACTCCCTGACTCAGTCTGGAGTCCAAGGGGGTTCTACCGATGCCTCTGCATCCTCAAGGTCAGAAACCCTGCACACTCAATAAAACTGAGTCAATAGCACCCGTCTACATCAAATAATAACACCTCATGTCATATGTCAATCACATCATAATCAAATATAAAAGGTCTATCATCAAAAAGGTTCCAGATCACTTGTGAGCAAGTGTCCTCAAATAATAAGTGTTCTCAGTGCGCCAGAGCGGGATGTTACAACCATTCACAACATAGTAATTGACTACCGGTTTCCGACATCATCCCCTCTTCCGTGTTACAGATTGTGTATTCAAATGTTCCGAATAATACAAATTGACCATCCAGACCTCTGACCCTATTTTGGATCCTCTTGTTCATGGATTCACAAAATCTCAAATTCTTAGTCAGTGTTTCAGGTTAGTGCATTTGAATTCTGTTGCTTCTTCTTCCCTGATATGCATATTGCACTCAAAATTTCCGTGATTTACATTTCCACCGCAGACTTGTTGGTCCTTTTTCCCTTTTCTTCTTCTCTTTTGTTATCACTTTGTGGTTATATACATAGTCGCCTTTCTATAAACATGGGTTCCAGCATTGGCGAGTTGAGATATCTTTATCTCCATCTATATAATCACACGACTCCTCTGACCGACTGACCGCTATTACTCTCCATACTTAGCCAATTGAATCGCCACGGTTGGTGGTTTATGCGTATTGCAATCAAAAAGTTCCGAGACATACAATTTGACCCTGGTGCCCTCACCTTCAACAGTTGTACCTTGCAACCCTGTTTTGTAGCGGTTTTTTTCCCCTGCTCGTGACCTCTGTACTTTTTTTCTATGAAATTAGAAACCTTTGATGCTAACAGGTCACCATGCAGGAACCATCGACATTTTCATTAATGGGAGAAAAACTTGAGGAGATATCCCATTATTACGCATTAAACCAAGATGTGCGAAAACTTATTTTGTCCCTTCCGATTGTTCATCTCCAACATGCATCGTCGTGTTGGGCTGCTCAAGAAATATGCAATGCTTAATCACTCATTGCAATATCCACCATGTTCGTATTTCTATATATGCAATTAGTAGTGTTTAATGTTAACAACACATCATGCAACATCTGTCCAGATTGCCATTAATCAACGGAAGTCTCGAGGACATCTCCCATTCACACGCTTTCGACCCAAATTTGCACAGGGTTATATTAGCCCTTCCAACCTTTTATTTCATTCATCATCTGGAACAAATAAATGTCTTTGTATATCTATGGCAGTGGGTCGACAACAATTTTTTGGAGATACAATAAATATGTTTGCAGAAGAGGATCAAAGGTTCTAGTGGTCTAGGGCATATTTTTACTATTCATCTCGTTCCACCCAGAACGAAGTGACTTGGACCTCCAGAATCGCTCGTGCAGGCTGTGTCCTTGAGGTTTTTGACTATAAAGAGGTGGTCTCTTCGTCAAACAATTATTCCACTGCGTGACCATTCTCCTGTTTCTTTGTCACCTCATCTCTTCCGCGAGATGTTGAAATTGCCAAAACCAATATTAACGTTCAGAGGACAAGACTGCAAGCAGTTTCTAGAAAAACATCATAACAGGTTCGATATATTAGCTGACTTCCTCGAAGACCCGACAACAGTTCCTGAAGATATCACAAGGCTCCGGGTAAGTTCTTTTAGAAATCCATTCAGGAAAATTGCTTGACTTTTTACAAGAATAATGGGATAGGCATCCACAACAAGCATTTCCCATATAATTATTTATATTTTATATTTCATAGTCAAGGAATAGTACATTTTCGATTGGGGAAAGATAATCTCCATTGAACTCTGTTCCCAGTTGTCACGATTCAAAGAATCAAATAAATTTTATATGTCATCCTACTTAATTTTCACAATTGTGTATTGCTGCCCATTTCAAAAACTTTCTCTTTCCAATAAAATAAACTATGGATTCGACCCAGTAACATTCTGGCATGACGCCCTATGGAGACACAAGGCCTCCCATTGTTTTTATGAAGTTTTTAATGGCTTTGTCTCAGTTTTCAAAGATTTACTGTTAGGCAAGGATGCTCTGTGGATGTCTGGCCACGCAAGCAAGTTTTTGAACAAGAAGGGCACACTTGAGCAAAAGGAAAATCACAGTCTCCTCATGGTCTTTGGCTCTAAGGAAAATCCTGCCTTCCTTCCATGCTACATCACGAACAAGATGTTTGTTGCAGAAATAGCAAGGCAATACAACCATTGGTTGCATTTTTTCCATGACAAGAAAAAAAAACAGTTCATTCCTTTGGCCTGGAAAGTCGGAGACTTCGTGTGCAGAAACATCAACAACATTGACAAGTTTTATGCCCATTTCAAGAAATTGAACCTAGCATATGCTGAAAGGATAAAAGGGTTCGACCCCAATGGCATTTTTGGAGAACATTTACTGGGTGTTGGCTTTAACACCTCCTTTATCCATAGACACCTGACCCAAGATAGGGATAGTGTCGACAACAATCCTGCATCTGCCCATTGTGACGCAGAGACATTGCAAAGCGCAACTGAATTGTATAGACAACATGGTAAAGTATCCAATGAGAAGAGTACCCAACCCCCTGCCACCACTCCCAAGAGAATGACACCATGGAGCGTCGCTTCGATGGTCCATCCTAGTAAGAAAGCAACCCATAAATGTTCAAACAGAGAAGGAGATAAGAACCCTCCTCGCATAAACATTGATAGTTCTCACAAAGTTCCATTGGTGAAGAAGAGAATAAACAATACAGGGCATCCGGAGGAACCCGAAATTAACAGTGGAAAATTGCAAATTGAAATTGAAGCTAAGCAGATGAAAAAAATTGGGTCATCCGTGGTAGACATATTTGCCACCGAATTTTTTGACATAGATGAATCCTTCGTAATCCAGAGCGTTATTTTTGACAGCCAATCTAAAAGTATGTTCATTGAAAAGAGATATGTAACAAACAGGAAAGGAAAATCTTGAACAAAGATTGACTTTAGCCAAATGACCCCATCCAAAATCTGCTCATTTCACCAGGTAACCGGTGACATTTTTCATGATTCCATTGGAGGAATGGAGACGAATTATGCCAATCTGAAACACCGCCTCGACGAATTTGAACATGCTTTCATTGCAACACCAAAATTTGCCAGTCCTTTGGAAAAAATCATGCCTTATACCACTGCAGTGAAGTTGAAATTATCATCTACCCTCCTTGCATTCTCTAGAGCCCTTGTAGAGAACAACATCAACAAAATAATGCAACTAGTTACTGAAGCCTGGAAAACATCGCAAAATTTAGTTTCCTTCAGAAAGAAAGCCAATGATTTGCTTGAACATTTGGAGATGAATTTAAAAAATGAACAAATTTTCTGTCATCAGGTGCTAGACCCTTTTTCCAACTATGCCCTGAACACATCGGAACTAAAATAAAGATAGGAGAAACTCCCCTCCCCAAAGCGCACCAAAAAAGTAAAAGCATGCTGGCAAAAAACAATTGAAAACTTGCACCTCATTGTCAAATCATGTAAACAAGTGATATCGGAAAAGGAAAATTTATTCACAAGCCTGCTCCAGATGGACTTAGCCGGAACTACCAACAAGTTTCAATATCCAAACTTAATTCTCAAATCCTTTTCAGTCACTAAAGAAGCATTCTAGGAACAAGTTGATATTTTAAAGGGGTTGTCTTTCGAAAAGTTTTACAACATACTTGAACATCGTCTAGATGAGCACGAGCGCTGGGTACTGGACTATGCCTCACACAATGAAGAAATTGAACAGAGTCTGCATAGTATTTCAATGGATCTAAGAAAATTAGAAAACAACCTTTACGACATAGAGATCCAGGATGAAATCAACACAGGCCCCATGAAAAGCTGCATCGAAGAATGGTTCCAACTCATAATGCAAAATCCTCGTCCAGGAAGGGAAACAACCGATCAATAGGAGTCCACTTCCCATCGACGACAGCAACAAAAATGCATCAGCTTCATAGTAAGTCTATACTGCCATCTTGTTTTGTTTATCATTCCAGTTTAAGTATATGTTGTCATCTTATTTTCTTTATCACTCCACTTATGTCCTCTTTAAATAGAAAACTGTAACAAAAGACTCATAAGCTCCAATTTCTTCTTTCCAGGTCTTCCTGTCTACCATCGCACACTTCTTTCGATGTTCTTAATTCTTGTACTTATTTCTTTTTATGGTCCGCGGGAGCCCCAACCCCAGTCTATATGACAAACACATTTAAATTTCCACAAACATGTAACAAACATTATTAATTTTTGTTAAATTTCAAAGAAAACTGATTCGAAAATGTCCTTATTGTATACTAAACTTTGGGTTTCTAGGAACCTTCTTGTTTGTTCCAAAGAAAACTAATTTGGATATGCTACATTTCTTCTCTCCTATTGTATGCTAATTTTTGGGTCTTCAACGACATTGATGGTTTAAATGTTGATTTAATTTCCTGATATATGTAACAACCATTATTTATTTTATAATAAGTTTCTAAAGTTCGCAAGCCTGCTTCTCAATTTGTATATCGCGGAACTGTCGATCGATTTTGTAGGACACGGAATGACAGAGGCCCATTTTTCAAACTGCCAGCCCGACAACCCGCGATCCAAAGACTTGTTAATTATGGAATGAGAACTCTGTCCATGCTCTATAAAACACGTGCAAAGAAAACTAATTCGACAATGCTATATCTTTTTTTTCCAAAAAAAACCTTAGTTTTAAAGAAAAGTAATTTGGTGCTACTATTCTATTATATAACACACATTATTAATTTCTGGTAAATTTCTATAGTCTGCAACTACGCCTCTCATTTTTTATATCACAGAAAAGACTGTGTTATTTGTAGACCACGAAACATCAGACACCCAATTTTCAGCACGCTAGCCCGAGAACCCGCGATACAAAAACTGCCTACGTATGCAATGAGGGCTACAAATTTCGTATCTATAAAACTAAAAATCTACTTTATACAAATGCATATTTTGTATGTATAATTTATTTACTAAATATCTACTTTATACAAATACATTGTTCGTATGTATAATTTATTTACTAAATATCTACTTTATACAAATACATATTTTGTATGTATAATTTATTTATTTTTGATGACTGTCTATGTCCTAGTTTTCAAAATAACCAATTCGGTAATGCTAAATTTGTTGTGTCCAACAACCATTCAAACTTTGATCATTTTTGATATTTTTTCAAGAAGAACTAATTCAGGAATACTAAGTTCTACACGCAACCTACATGTATTTCAACTTTCTAGCCACCCGCATGTACTAGGTCACATTTACTCCCATACCAACCTAGCAGGGACTACGCTGCCATGCAACACTTGTTTAGTGCGTTAAGGGAAAATGATCTAACCACACTTTCTAATGAGGATAGTGATTTGTAATTATGTGTATAATAATGCTTTCGTTTTTTCTTTGATAATTTGATTTGTGACTAATATTAAGGAAATGATAGATACACCTTCAACCATCTTTAGTTATAGGTAAATGTAGATGAGAGCTCATTATTACATATGTAAGATTGAATTTCTTTAATGGTGCATAAATGCTCTTGAAGGGTTGGTTTAACCTCCTCAAATGCTCTCAATAGGTGGGTTAAATCTTTTCTTTTGCATCAACAAACTTCAAATATAGGGATATCAAAATAGTAGTGATTATCACTCTTAATTATAGATTTGTGATGAGGAAAGAGAAATAAAAATAGGTATGTAATAGTGGTCATTTTTCAAGCCAAACTAGGATTAATGTCATCGACCATCTTTAGTGGGAGATAGCTTGGATGCATTCTGAAGATATTAGGTAGGTAAAGTGGCATCTTTCTCTGACCAAATGAAGTTTTAGGTAAGAAATGTGTCTTGTTGATCCAACCAAACTTGGTTGTGGGGAAAGAGCAGAAAAAATGTTGGGCTTAACTCCCCTCCATCATCCATGGGTTGTGTTTTTGTCATTTTCTTGTTGTTGTTGATGTGTGTTTATGTGAATTATTGTTGTAAGGTGGAAATGATTCCATGGTAGTAGTGTAGTAAGATTAATTCATTGATAGGTGGTAGGTTGATTGTTTGATATGTTGATTTGTGTGTCCATTGATAGGCGATAACTTCGTTCATTGCATTCAAGATTCTAAGGTAGGTTGATGGTGTGATTAATTATAAGGTGGGTCGATAATGTGACAGTGTTTGGTTGGTTGGGTAGTGATAGGTTGTATTTGTCATAAGTGATAGCTTCTATCTAGCATATGCATCATCATGATCATCATTCATAAGTATGATGAATGTTATGATTCATAGATAGGATCAATGTCATGATTGTAAGTTAGGTTGATTCCCTTCATACATGGATAGGGAGTTGATTGTGTCATGGTGGTTTTCTTATCTCTCCCATATCCATGATTAGTAGGTAGGTGGTGGGATCATTCCCTTCATTTATCGATAGGTGGTAGGAACATCACTCCCTTGAATTCTTAATATGGGAGGTGGAAACATTCCCTTCATTGGTAGGTAGGTGTTGGGATCATTCCCTTCAATCCTTGATATTGGATGGTAGGAATTAGGTTATGTGGTAGGATGATTCCCTTGATTTGTTGATATTGGAAGGTAGAGATTAGTTGGTAGTCATGGTCTTATAGTGATGGTCTCATTGATTCCTAGATGATAGAAGAGGGAGGTGGTATCATAGTTTCATTGATTGGTGATATGAAAGGGGTAGTAGGTGGATTCGGTAGGATCCTTCATTTCTTCACAATATGACCACCCATCATATAGTGCGTTAAGATAGTGGCATCAAATAAGCTAGTATGAGGTATTTCTTAAAATCCATAGGGTTTCTTTCAACAATGTGTTCATTGGAAAAATTAATAATTGTTAAATTTCATTTTCCTAAGTGTTAATATTTTTGCAGTGCCTCTTTAATTGACATGTCATCTACACGAATTGATTTGAAGGTTTTTTCATTCATAACATACATGCAAGTGTGTAGTCGTCTCTAGTTTGGATCACACTACTCATGACAAATTTTGAAGAGATCCCTTGTTTATATTCCCACTGACACTGCTCATGGAATGTTAATGTGTAGAATTCAATATCGAACAAATATTAAATATCATATTTTTAATTGTTACCATAATTACAATAGCTCTTCTTATATTGTGACTTTGCACCTTCTAGGGAAATTGCTAGTTGTATCTATTTGTAGAAGTTAAGTTTGATGTTAAGATATTTAGACACTTAGGAGCTAGTTAAGTTTAACTTGGTATAATGTGTCTTGTAACGACCCTAGTCATTACGACAACAAGCGAAGCAAAGTGATTTTTTTTTTGTTTCTAGGCAAGAAGGTGACGATGACAACAGTTAACCACACAACTGACGAAGAACGCAAGCACGCAAAACATGCAATAGACAACTATGACTCCACACACTGGCACAAGAGCAACTGGGTGAAACGTGAATAAAACAACAAGGAGAAATGAGTACCCTCCTGACATGAAAAGACCATGCCTACCAACTAAGGGAAAACATCCCCATCCCAACACAATGGCCTCGATGACCATTTAACTAGAACATCGATGGCACACAACCCAACACAGGAAGGCATTGCAACCCAGGTGCCAACAATAAGCTTATAATGGAAAACTACACCTACCATGAGAAACACGAACTTCGACCAAGTTGTCATTCACTCCCAACCAATAGGGTGCACCATGATCCCCTCATCTGGGATCATGTCGTCCTTGAGTGATAGGTGCGACACTAACCCTGGTGCAACACAACCTATCTCGACCAAGGACTCAAGATAATCCAACGTGCTAGGAGCCTAACTACTCCCAAGAAGACTACACCTACCACAGGAAGCACGGGTCGACCAGACGTAGATGAAAACACTCAAACAACTTGTGCAAGCTATTAAAATATCACGCCGATAAACCAATTTCATTAACTGCTAGTCATTAAGTCTATGTGCGGATGATTGAACGAGAAGAAAAGTTATCATTATCATATTGGGGCCCAAAAGGTGAACTATAATATGCACTCTAACAAATCAAGTACGCTTGTTGACATTGTACACTGACCCAAGAAAGGTGAACTTGTTATAACTAAAAGTGCTCTGCTCTTCTCATTAAAAGTTCGACAATGCTCTCCAAACTAAAGTTGTCTAAATTATCGTTGTCTGAATATACATCGGGTGCATGCATAAATTCATTGTGCAAGTGCGTTCCAATGGAGTTTAGTTCTATAACAATGCTAAATTAAATAGTAGATAAATCACTATCCTTTAAGTTGAACAGAAATAAAGTTGTCCCTCAACAAAATAAAATCGCTAACTAAGGAATCTAATCTCTGTCAATATCAGAAAAT
Organism: Picea engelmannii; assembly: GCA_009831015.1. Classification (NCBI taxonomy): domain Eukaryota; kingdom Viridiplantae; phylum Streptophyta; class Pinopsida; order Pinales; family Pinaceae; genus Picea; species Picea engelmannii. Next base: position 47,935 of record ML794501.1, read on the forward strand.
TCACTGTCAGCATACTATAAAATGCTAAATATAAAATCACCAATAATAACACATACTATCCAATGTGGTTAAGAAATTTATGTCTTAAATCATCTGACTCGCTGTCCGTGCAGCAAAAATGGGTTTAAACCGTCATTTGCAGGGTTGTCTTTACTCAGGATTAACAATATAAGGATAAGGAATTAAACACATTCTTTCTCTTAGAAATCCACATTACTTTTTGTTATTAACAGTCACCATATCCATTGAACGCTGACTAAGACTAGGGAAAACTGTAAGAACGCAGGGAGAAAATGTTGTATAAGATCAGGGCAAATAACCGTAATTATTCGTGACTTAGATATTGGCAAGGTTCGCAGTCAAAAGATGTTAAATTTGTAGAGCCATTAATGGTAATGATGGCACAGTTAGGGACACATTCGCCGAGCAGAAAAACATGGAGTTGATGTCAACACAAAAGCGCATCACCCTAAGGTAACACGCTATCATTCACAGGGTAAGACACAGTCACTCTCAGGGCCAAAACGCGGGTGGAAATACAGGTAGTCGCCAGTCCAAGAACAAGTGAAAACTCCATCCAAAACAATCGCAGACCATCACAGAATATGAAGATGCAAACGGTTTTAGAAAAGAGAAACTCTCAGGAAAGGAGAAATCAGTCTAAAATAAAAAATCCTTGGAGAAATCGTTGTCCAACTCAAGTTTAAGGTGATGGTAAAAGCCAAGTGTCAATCTGGTAAGGTTCTCTTGAATGAAACACTTAACCACATTTTTTTTTGTGCTGGTAATTAAGAGCACTAACAGGTAGAGGAAAAGCCATTGACGCAACACAACAGGGATTCGAAGATAGTAAGGTCAAATAGGTATTCACATTCCAATACAACATGCAAACACAATGATTATATATTAAACTCACATAAATGTTCATTGTTTGAAAGGAAAGAGGTTAGCTTACATTCACTACTAAAGGAATGCCACCAACATTGCTAACTATTCACTAAACATTCAAAAGAAACGCTAAAGGGAAAGAGTGAACAAACGGTGGATGTGGAATCTCTACTTTAACTAAGAACACCACTAATTTTTGTAGGTATAAAAATCGTTGAATCTAACCAATAAATGAAAAATTGCTGATTTAAATTACACTGTCAGCAACACATCACAGAGCCAAGGAGAATCGTTGTTTAATGAGAACGATGGATGAGATATCTCTCTCGCAGAAATCGCAAGTAAAAAGACGAATTCACTGGTGTTGGCGTTGGAAGTCACTCTTGGATTGTAGCAGGAGAAGAGCCCGACGCCCATCAGTTTATGTCATGATTTGTTTATAGAGGGTCATCAAGTGGAAGAAAACTCAGAACAATATCGTTCTAACTCTGAAACTAGGCTGGACATGCACAGGTAGGTGAGGTCTTAGTTAAACTTTAGACAATGAGTTGTAGTAAGGGTGAGTAGGAGGAAGACTTCTATGAGGAAAAGCAGAGGGCTGTTGTAGGCATCGAGCTTCTGACAACCTGTAGAAGAAAAACTTGAATGTGAGAACTTGTTATGCTCAAATGTAGGCAACACTGGAGAATATAACGGTGTTACAATAAATCCTTTATCTTATCACAGTCATAGTAATCCACACGAATTAGTCGATCATGAACTCTCTCAGTATGAGATGAAACTAGATAGGATAAGAAAGCTTTCTGTTATAAAACAAGAAATATCACATACAGATACATAACCAGAGAACTAGAGTGTCTATTAAAACTTTATAATCGGGAGCTTTGCTCTACCATTGATGATTACAAAAATAGAAAAACTGAGTATATATACTCAGGAAAATTTGCCCAACAGAGGCGTGCTCGAGCCTCTAAGGCATGGCGTCTTTTCAGTAAATCCTAGATGGAAAACCTTTGTCAGACACCACCTTAACTTAGCATGGCTCTTACAGGGGGGACCTACACACAAGGGTACCATGGGATGATTGCTCCAGGCCTCCCATACCTTCTGTTTATGGCTCGAGCTGAGGTTTCACCTACCTGCTCAATTTTCATTAATTTCTTCCCCAGGGAGTGGCCAAGACGATATGCTCAGGAGAAGACCATGTGCCTACTCTTTAAGGTTGCTTCGACATTTCTTTTTTCGGGGATTTCTACTTCCCCTGCCTTCAAATTTCCTGGTGCCCAATCTCGCAAAACAGCCCTCCAGGATCAATGGTTGGATAGGCTCTAAAACTGACAGCCACGATCATTTTTTCCTTGAACGCACTGGCTCCATGTCCCTCATCTTCTTTGTCCCTTTTTCGTATGACCCAGTGCTATGACCGTGGGCCAACACCCAGAGGCGCCTTCGGCACTTTGCATTTCATGGATGGGAGGGAGTTGATCCTTGCTCTTCAAAGTCACGATGGGCGAAGTGGTGATAGAGACCAATTGTGCGCCACGTGTCCCTCCCTGATTAGATGGCCCTGAACTTCTTTGGCGATACTGTGGGCCTGAATCCCAGACGCCTTTGACACTTCACGTTTCGTGGATGGGAGGGTGCTTATCCTTTCTCTTCAAAGTCACGATGGGAGAAGTGGCGATAGAGCCCAATCATGCGCCACATGTCCCTCCTTGATCGGACGGCCCTGAACTTCTTTGGTGATACTGTGGGCCCGAATCCCGGACGCCTTCGGCACTTCGTGCTTCGTGGATGGAAGGGAGCTAATCCTTGTTCTTCAAAGTCACGATGGGTGAAGTGGCGATATAGCCCAATCGTGCACCACGTGTCTCTCCTCAATTGGATGACCTGGATTATTTCGGTGATATTGTGGGCCCAATTCCTAGGCCCCTTCGACACTTTGTTTTTTGGGGATCCCAGTTGTAGAGGAAAAACATTTCAAGATCGCGATGGGTGAAGTTGCGATAGAGCTAAATCGTGTGCCACGTGCTCCTCCAGGATGGACGGCTTGGATGATTTCAGTGAGATTGTAAGCCTGATTCCTGTGCTAAACATGGCACAACTCCATCGGCCGCAAATATCCGCTGATAAACGATCTGCTCCATCGATCAATCCTCGTCGTTGAATATTGGAGCCGCCCGCCTGCTTGCAATTTTAACCTAAAATGGATTTTCTGTGTATTGCACATTGCGCTCATGGCTGTGACCTTGGACAAATTGCATTTGTTAGGTTTTTTAAGCCCCATTTCTTTGCATTTACGCCACGGGCTCGAATCTTGGAGAGAAAACACCCCCTTGCGAGAATTCACGCTAACAACTGGCAAGGGGTTCATTAAAACGTAGGGGTTCTTGGGTGAGTAAAGAGTTTACAAATACCAATTACACCTGCACAGTTACTACTATCAAAAGAAGTTGAGAATCCAACAAAATTCCCTCAATTAAATTCGCTGGATAAAAGAAGCGCAGAATTCAAGGTAAAGGGTTCTTTGTTAATAAGGCATAAGTTTACTGTCAATCAAGAGTAAAAACTCAGTCAACATATAAATCAAAATGACATTCATTTAATAATTTTGCGATTCTTCCCTTCAAGAGATGGGAACTAATAAGAAAATGGCTAGAATAACATACCCTCTGAAAACGCAGAGAGATAAAAAAATGCAGAGGGTATTGAGATGATCACAAAGAGAAAAGAAAAACAATCGCAGAGGTATTCAATCGCCAGAAGGCGTAAGAAAATCATTCAACCAGGAGGAATCAACAGGGGTAGATAGTTGGCCGAAACATCCTTCACTCATCATCACTGCATTAAAAATAAGGGCGTTGAGATCCATAGGTCTATTAACGCCAAAGCGATGACCGTAGATCAGGCTCCTAGTCGACTGCTCAGACAAGGACTGATGAGCTACAAACGAAAGGAAAAAACAACCGCAATCGTCAAAAATCAATAAACCATAGGGCAGTCAGGACATACCGAGAATCAAAGGCCATGGGATTCAATCATTCATCAAGCTAAAGGCTATGGGAAAATTTCAGTCATCAAATAGAATGCTAAGACAATCATTTTCCTTACCTAATTAAACATGTAGATTTAAAAGCATAAATCATACTAAAAATCTACCATGTCGAAATAAAGGAAGCATAGTTTTTCCCAATCGCCCGTTCTGAGTTGATGTCCGATGCACTTCATGCAACTCATGTTTGTCGACTGATGAGACTTCACCGGTACCTCCCAGCCAACGCTAGGGGTAATCTTCTTCCCCGTTATCCCCCCACCCCCACGAGCTGCAAAGGGGCCACGCACACTATCTAGAGAATCAACTAACTCCTAGATCGCCTCGCAAGGCCGAGCTACCACTCCTCACTGAGATGGGTATCCCAACTCCCACAAGCTAAGTCAGTCAAGTATAGATTTATGTAGCATAACGTTACGTAAAATAGAAGAGAGCCCCTCATAATTTTCCTCCCTCAATTATATAGAGTTTCGAAGTCCCTTACTTTCCCAAAATCCCATTTTATTTAATGTTTAATAAATTAATTCATAAAAATCCTTCCCGTACATGTGTCACCCATCCCCTTCATTCTTCCATAAATTAATTTCATTAATTAATCAATTACCCCTATTTCCCTCACTCACCTAAAGGCACTCCTAGAATCGCTCCTAGGTGTCCCCAAATCCCCTTACAAGTTTTAATGACTTCCCCCTTTATTAATTTACTAGTTAAGTTTAAATTAGAAAGTTCTTAAATGCTAGATACCTTACTAAGTTAGACTATCTGCTTTTCCCTTGTGTTCCCCCTTTCTTTTTAGATTTCCCTCTTTCCCCTTTTTATTTAAACTCAAAAAGGCATGTGCAAAAACTTACCCTTTTTCCCTTTTTCTTTTTAATGAATAAATTTTTAATTAGCATAATATAGTAAAACAATTATTTCCCCTTTTTAAATTTTATCTCAAATTTATAAATCAATTTAATTGCTTACCCCCTTCTTGTCACAAGATTAATGAAG
>ML794501.1:52917-96836 GCA_009831015.1 Picea engelmannii
TGATAAAATTTTACCACCAGTATAATTTAGATCTAGACTTTATCTTCCTAGGCTGGGCAACATTTTATTAGGGGAAAAGTTTTAAATCTTCCTTAATACGTTATTCGTCCTAAAGCCATATGGGTTTATCCAATTATTAAATAACAACGTGACGTTCCCTTCAGGACGCACTAGGTTCTCCAAGGGTGCCACTCGCCTCTTTCTGTTTCTCTTGTGCAATGTCCCCTTTAGGATGAACTACATGCTCCAAGGGTGCCACTCACCTCTTTCCATTTTTATTTCACGACGTGCCCTTCGGGACGCACCACGTGCTCCAAGGGTACCACTCGCCTCTTGAATGACTTGGTAGACATAAAAAACCCCTAGAGTCAATACTCCGCCAAGTGATCTTGTGGGAGACTAAGGGTCTCTAAGGAATAAGGCCCCTGCCTTATTGCATGCCCCTTAGAATCATTGTGAGTGACTATAGCAGTTTTCCCTCGTGACATCGTGGGTCCTCTCAAACTAGGTAATCGTTAATATACAGTTCGAGCCACGATGAGAGTGCTAGTAGGTTGTGACAAGGATGTTTTCCATACCTCTCCCTCAACATCTCTGGTAGTCCTGCGTGACCCCTCTACTCCACATGTGAGTCTGGTTGGCAAGATATCGTCAGCCTACATCATCAATGAATCATGTCATAAATATATTGATAATCATATCTTCTAATCAGATGCACTAATATCACATATAAAACAATCAAACCCCAATAGTTAACTCCTCGACTCGATCCGAAGTCCAAGGGGTTCCATCGATGCCTCTGCATCCTCGAGGTCCAAAATCCTACACACTCAGTAAAACCGAGTCAATAGAACCTGTCTATGTCAAGGAAACCAAACAACATGTCATCAACCCATAACGCCTCATAATCCAAATCAAATGTTTAATATTATAATAATCTGTATCACTTGTGAGCAAGTGTCCTCAAAGAATAATTTCACTCAATGTGCACAAGAGCAGGATGTGACATACACCCCCTCTTGTTCTAAACTTCATTATGAAGTTTCATAATATAAGTGCCGAAATAATGTGTATCATAGTATCATAAGTCTATATATCAAACAAAAATGGAAACTGCTGGTGCATATCATATGCATCCTCCCAGGTCGCCAAGTGTGGACTATAGTTGTCCCACTGGATCTTGACCTGCTCTACTATTCGATGTCATAGCTGTCGAATGTGATGATCCAAGATGCAGATCGGCTCATACATGAGTGCCTCCTCATCCGATACCTGCAAGGAACTCATGTCAATAACATGTGTAGGATCACTAATATAATGTCTTGAAACATATACGTGAAAAACATCATGCATACGACTCAAGGAATCAGGTAAGGCTAGTCGATAGGCCACGAGCCCCTTTCTTTCCATGATCTTGAAAGGTCCCATGAAGCTAGGAGAGATTTTATCTCCCTTTCCAAACTTGATTGAACTCTTATGCGGTTTAACCCGCAAGAAGACTCGATCGCCAACCTCATAACTACCATCGACACGGTGTGCATCGGCATAACTCTTCTATCGATCCTTCGCTTCTTTAATCCTTTGTCTTATTGCTTGCATTTTCTCTTCTATTTCTTGGATCTTGTCCCACCAGGACCCTATCCTCAAGCCAATCCCAACTCAAAGGCGTTCGACATGGTCACCCATAAAGAAACTCGAAAGGTGCCATCTTAATGGTGCTTTGGTAACTGTTGTTATAATAAAATTCTATCAGTGGAAAGAATTCTTCCCAACGCTTTTGTTGGTCCATCACGTACATGTGCAAAATTTCCTCCAAGGTCTGGTTCGTTTGTTTGGTATGCTCGTCAGTCTCCAGGTGATACAGAGTACTGAAGTTAAGTTGGGTTCCCAAGGCCTCTTCGAAACTCATCCAAAATCGTCTAGTAAACGTTGATCCTCGATCAGATGTAATCCTCTTAGGCACGCCATGTAGCCTCACAATCTCACTGATGAAAACTCTAGTGCCTGATAATCATATGCATAGGAATAAAGTGAGCACTCTTTGTCAGAGTGTCTACTACTACGAAAGTTGAGTCATGTCTCCTTGTTTTCAGTGGCAATCCAACAACAAAATCCATCGAAATAACCTCCCATTTCGATTCCAGAATAGCGTGTGATTGTAGTAATCCTGCTGGATGTCTATGTTCATCCTTTACCTATTGACATTCTAGACATCTAGACACATAGTTGACTATATCTGCCTTCATTCCCTTCCAGAAGAATAAGGGTTTAAGGTTTGCCCTCATTTTCATGACTCCTGGGTGAGCCATGTACAATGCTATATGAGCCTTGTTTAGGATCAAAATCCTCAACTCGTCATTCAGTGGTACGTAAATCTGATTTTTAAACCTCAATAATCCATCTTTGTCAAACGTAAATCCTTCAAATCTTGGTACCATCTTTTTGTTTTGTCTAATAAAACCCTTGACCTCTTTATACCAATCATCGTCACTCTGTAAATTTAGAATCTTTTCACATAGATTCGTCTGAAGTGGCAACACTGAAAAGATGTGTGGTCTTTGACTTAATGCATTTCCCACTCGGTTCACTATTCCTTTTATGTAAGTAATCTCGAAGTCGTACTCGCTAAGAAATTCCGACCAACGTTGTTGTCGCCCGTTTAGGTCACTTTGCGTAAAGATGTGTTGTATTCCATAGTGGTCCATCCTTAGTTCAATTTTTTGTCCAACAAGGTAGTGTCTCCAAACCTTCAAGGAATATAAGATGGCTAACAACTCCAAATCATGCATCACGTAGTTTTCCTCATGCCTTCTTAGTTTCCTCGAGATGTATGCAATCACTCAACTGTCTTGCATCAAGACTCATCCTAAGCCTTCCTTGGATGCATTAGTGCATACCAATAAGTTCACATCCATGTCAGGTACCTTTAGTATCGGTGTCATTGTCAACAACTCCTTGAGCCTCCTCAAAGCTTCTGCACATTTCTCTGTCCAAACAAACTTATTTTTCTTCCTATGCAACTTCGTGATCAGATTTTATATCTTCAAAAATCTCTTGACGAACTATTGATAGTATCCTGCTAAACTCATGAAGCTACGTACTTCTGGGACATTCGTCAGTGCAGGCCATTCCATAATAGCCTTGGCCTTTGTTGGATCTACGACGATACCTTCACCGAAGATGACATTCCCTAAGTAGTGAATCTTCGATTGATAAAATGAGCATTTGGACAACTTTCCATACAATTTGTGCTCTCACAGAAATTGTAGTACCAAGCGCAAGTGCTCGTCGTGATCCTTTGTCGTCCAAGAGTAAATCAAAATATCATCAATGAATAATTGGATGAACTTGTCCAAGTACTCGTGGAACACCCCGTTCATCAAACTCATAAATACCCCTGTGGTGTTGTTATTCCAAACGGTAAAACAATAAAATCGTAATGTCCAAATCTCATCTTAAAGGCAGTCTTAGGGACATCATCCTCCTTGATATGTAACTGGTGATACCCTGATCGAAAATTGATCTTTGAGAACACCCTCACACCCTTCATCTGATAAAACAAATCATCTATCCTCGACAACGGATACTGATTCTTGATCATTGCCTTGTTCAATTGACGGTAGTTAATGCAGAGACTCTACGACCCATCCTTCTTTCATATGAAAATAACAGGTGCAGCCCACGGTGACACACTTGGATGTATCAGTCCTAGGTCCAGCAATTCCTTCAGTTGCATTATCAACTCCTGTAACTCTAGGGTCGACATCCGATAAGGCGTTCTTGCTATCAATTCAGTCCCCGATTTTAGGTCTATAATAAACTCCAATTACCTCTCCGACGATATCCTAGGTAATTCCTCTCGGCAGATGTCCATAGACTCTCTCACGACAGGAAGGTGTTCTAGACCTTTCGCTACTCCCTTCTCATTTAACGCAAGGATTGAATAAAGCTTACATCCCTTGTGCATGCTCTTCTGTAGCTGCAAGGAAGAGATGAACCTCAGGAAAACTCCCTAGTTCCGACCTACAATCACGTGTCTCTATCCCTCATCATTGACCAAGCTCAACCATTTTTTCTTATAGTTGAGTATCGCCTCATGTGATTCCAACCAGTCCATACCAATCACGACGTCATAAGATCCTAATATTGTGACGTATAGGTTGGACCTGGTGACAAACTCTCCCAGGTTGAGGGTACAAGCCATAACCTTTCCTCCAACCTTTTGTTTGGCTCCCGAAGCCATCTCTACGAAGCTAAACTCTTCATGTTCAATTGTCTTTACCTTAATCCTTTTTAGTGCTGCACCAGAAATGAAACTCTCGGTAACACCGGGATCTATCAAAATACTAAGGGTCTAGTCAGTGATGGTACTTGACGTCTCAAGCATAGTTGACTGGTGCTCTTCCTGGTGGTTATTCACCTCTACATGAATCCAATGGGCCTTGCCCAAATCTCCCACAGTAGTGGGTCTCAATGATCCGGATGCTCTAGTCCTCTCCACTGGGCATTCGCATTGGTAGTGTGGCTCCCCACACATCCAACACCCCTTCATCGGTCCAGTACTCCTGGTACCCAAAGTAGAAGATGAGGGCCCACCAGCCTGGAATTCTGGTCTGTTCTACTAAACAAGCCTAAACTGCTTTTATTGTGGTCAATGTTGTTGTTGATGCTGTGGTCCCTGATAAGGTGTCTGCTGCTGAGGCGTTGGTCACCGAGGTGTAGTGAAAGTGGATCCCCTCTGGAAGAAACAATAACCCGTCATATGTTTGGCTGGTGTCTAATGCTGTTGCATACCAGATGACACCTGCCTTGCTGGTCTCACTAGAGTCCTGCTCTAAACCCCACTGACAAGCTCCTCCTTTGCTATGAGGGCCTTCTGGACGATATCATGCAAGGTTTGAGGCATCAAAATCCTAAACTTTGAATGTATGTCGCCATTAAGGCCAAACACGAACCTGTTGACCTTAAGTTTCTCAATATTAAGATGAGGTGCATACCGAAGCAACTCCATAAAATGGGCCTCATACTCGGGCACCGTACGACTGCCCTGTCGTAAGGCGTTGAACTCATTGAGCTGACACTCAATGAATTCCTCTAACAAGTACCTCTCTCGGAACCGTTCCTCGAACAATTCCCATGACACATCTTCGACGACCATGTTCAGTTGCGGCAGGAGCGTCTTACACCATAGAAGAGTGCTCCCCTTCAATTGATAGACCGTCATGCATACCTTCATGTTGGAGGTATAGTCGGGAAGTGCAAAGCACATTACCATATTCTCCAACCATGCCTCGACGGCTGTGCCGTCCGAGGCACCGAAGAACTCAGAAAATTTGACCTTCTTGAGTTCACAGTGAATGCTACCAGTACCGACCGGAGTGGCCGGTGGACCCTCAGGGGGTGCAAATTCTATGGCCTCATCTCTATACAAACGTCTTATCGATGCCTCAGACATGCATTAAAAGGATCTCATCATTCCAACCACATCACCCACTACTATATGCTCCTGCCCGACACCCTGTTTGTATCCCTAGGGGTTAGACCCCTTAGGCGTGGATGCTACTGGAGGCGTCGCACCTCCTCCTCTAGCACCCCATCGTCTACCTCCACAGTGTCCTCTAACCATGATTACCTGCACAAATACAAGTCAACTTAATTAGAAGCATTATAATCCAAATCATATCAGCGAAAGTAGTAGTGATCCCAAGTCGCGAGTTGAACCCGCTCTAATACCATATGTAACGACCCTAGCCGTTACAACAACAAGTTAAGAAAAGTGTAATTTATTTTTGTTTCTAGGAAAGAAGGTGACGACGACAATAGTTAACCACACAACTAACAAAGAACACAAGAACGCAAAATAGGCAACAAACAACTATGACTCGACGCACTAGCACAAGAGCAATTGGGTGAAACATGCGTAAAACAACAAGGAGAAACAACTACCCACCCAACATGACAATACCATGCCTACCAGCTAAGGGACAACATCCCCATCCTGAAATAATGACCTCAACGACCACTAAGCTTACAACAATAAGCTTACAATAAACAACTACACCTACCACGGGAAACACGAACTTCAGCGAAGTTGTCATTCGCTCCCAACCAATAGGTCATGCCATGATCCGCTCATATGGGATCATATCCTCCTCGGGTGATAGGTACGACACTAACCCTGGCGCAACACAAACTATCTCGACCAAGGAATCAAGATAATCCAACGCGCTAGGAGCCTAACTACTCACAAGAAGACTACGCCTACCACAGGAATCACAGGTCGACCAGACACAGATGACAATGCTCAAACAACCTGTGCAAGCTATTAAACTATCACGCCGATAAACCAATTTCATTAACTGCTAGTCATTAAGTCTATGTGCAGATGAGTGAACTAGAAGAAAAGTTATCATTATCATACTGGGGCCCAGAAGGTGAACTATAATATGCAGTCTAACAAATCAAGTACGCTTGTCGACATTGTACACTGGCCCAAGAAAGGTGAACTTCTTATAACTAAAAGTGTTATTCTCTACTTATTAAACTTTCGACAATGCTCTCCAAACTAAAGCTGTCTAAATTATCGTTGTCTGAATATACATCGAGTACACACATAAATTCATCATGCAAGTGTGTTCCAATGGAGTTTAGTTCTATAACAATGCTAAATTAAATCATAGATAAATCACTATCCTTTAAGTTGAACATAAATAAAGTTGTCCCTCAACAAAATAAAATCGCTATCTGAGGAATCTAATCTCTGTTAATATCAGAAACTTCGTTGTCAGCGTACTATGAAATGCTAAATATAAAATCGCCAATAATAATACATGCTATCAAATGTTGTTAAGAATTTTTTGTCTTAAATCATCTGACTCACTGTCCGTGAAGCAAAAATGGGTTTAAGCCATCATTTGAATGGTTGTCTTTACTCATGATTAACAATATAAGGATAAGGAATTAAACACATTCTTGCTCTCAACACTCCACATTACTCTTCATTATTAATGGTCACCATATCCATTGAACATTGACTAAAACTGGGGAAAATGGTAAGAACGCAGGGAGAAAATGCTATCTAATATCAAGGCGAATAACCATAATTATTCACGAGTTAGATATCGGCAAGGTTCACAGTCAAAAGATGTTAAATTCATAGAGCCATTAATGGTAATGCTGGCACAGTTAGGGATGCATTCGCCAAGCATAAAAATTTGGAGTTGATGTCAACACAAAAGCGCATCACCCCAAGGTAACATGCAGTCATTCACAGGGTAAAACACAGTCACTCTCAAGGCCAAAATGCAGGTGGAAATATAGGTAGTCGTCATTCCAACCACAGGTGAAAACGCCATCCAAAACAATCGTAGACCATCATAGAATATGAAGATGCAAACGGTTTTAGAAAAGAGAAACGCTTAGGAAAGGAGAAATTAGGTCTAAAATAAAAAATCCTTGGATAAATTGCTATCCAACTCAGGTTTAAGGTGATGGGAAAAGCCAAGTGTCATTCTGGTAAGGTTCTACTAAACGCAACACTCAACCACGTTTTTTTTTTTGTGGTAGTTAAGGGCATGAATAGGTAGAGGAAAAGCCATCGACGCAACACAACAAGGAGTCGAAGACAATATGGTCAAATAGGTAGTCACATTCCAATACAATATGAAAATGCAGTGATTATATATTAAAATCATAGAAAATTTCATTGTTTGAAAGGAAAGAGGTTAGCCGGCATTCACTACTAAATAAATGCCACCAATATTGCTAACTATTCACTGAAAATTCAAAATAAATGCTGAAGGGAAAGAGTGAACAAACGACGGATGTTGAATCGCTTCTTTAACTGAGAATACCACTAGCTACTGCAGGTATACAAATCATTGAATCTAACCACTAAATGAAAAATCATTGATTTAAATTACACTGTCAGCAACACATCACAACCAAGGAGAATCGTTGTTTAATGAGAACGACGAACGAGATATCGCTCTCACAGAAATCACAATTAACAAGATGGATTCACTGGCAAGGGGTTCATTAAAACGTAGGGGTTCTTGGTTGAGTAAAGAGTTTACAAATACCAATTACACTTGCACATTTACTACTATCAAACAAAGTTGAGAATCCAACAAAATTCCCTCGATTAAATTCGTTGGATAAAAGAAGTGCAGAATTCAAGGTATAGGGTTCGTTGTTAACAAGGCATAAGTTTACTGTCAATCAAGAGTAAAAACACAGTCAACATATAAATCAAACTGACATTCATGTAATAACGCTGAGATTCTTCCCTTCAAGAGCTAGGAACTGATAAGAAAATCGCAAGAATAATATACCCTCTGAAAATGCAGAGGGATAAAAAAATACATAAGGTATTGAGCTTATCACAGAGAGAAAAGAAAAACAATCACAGAGGTATTCAATCGCCAAAAGGCATAAGAAAATCATTCAACCAAGATCAATCAACATGGGTAGACGACTGGCCGAAATATCTTTCACTCATCATCCACGCATAGAAAAGCAAGGAGTTGAGATCCATAGGTCTATTAATGTCGAAGTGACGACTATAGATCAAGATCTTGTCCAACTGCTCAGGCGAGGACTGATGAGCTAGGGACAAAAGGAAAAAACAACCACAATCATCACAAATCAATAAACCATAGGGCGGTCAAGACATACTAGGAATCGAAGGCCATGGGAGTCAATCATTCATCGAGCTAAAGGCTATGGGAAAATTTCAGTCATCAACTAGAATGCTAAGACAATCATTTTCCTTACCCAATTAAACATGCATATCTAAAAGCATAAATCATACTAACAATCTACCATGCTGAAATAAAGGAAGTGTATTGTTGACCAATCACCCTCTCTGAGTTGATGTCCGGCGTGCTTCATGCAAATCCTGCTTACCAAACGATGAGACTTCACTGATACCTCCCAGCTAACGCTAGGGGTACGCTTCTTCCCCCTTAGCCCCCCGATCCATAAAGGGGCCACACACACTATCCAGAGAATCAACTAGCTCCCAGCTTTCCTCGCTAGGCTGAGCTACCACTCCTCACCGAGATGGGTATCCCAACTCCCACAAGCTAAGTGACTCAGGTATATATTTCTGCAGCATAACATTACACAAAACATAAGAGAGCCCTTCATCATTTTCATCCCTCCATTATATAGAGTTTCAAAGTCCCTTACTTTCCCAAAATCCCATTTTATTTAATGTTTAATAAATTAATTCATAAAAATCCTCCCCGTACATGTGTCACCCATCCCCTTCATGCTCCATAAATTAATTTCATTAATTAATTAACTACCCCTATTTCCCTCACTCAACTAAAGGCACTCCTAGAATCGCTCCTAGGTGTCCCCAAATCCCCTTACAAGTTTCAATGACTTTCCCCCTTATCAATTTACTAGTTGAGTTTAAATTAGAAAGTTCTTAAATGCTAGATACCTTACTAAGTTAGACTATCTGTTTTTTCCTTGTGTTTCCCCTTTCTTTTTATGTTTCCCGCTTTTTCCTAGTTTCCTAATTATTTTAGATTTCCATCTTTCCCCATTTTATTTAAACTCAAAAAGGCATGTGCAAAAACTTACCCTTTTTCCCTTTTTCTTTTTAATGAATAAATTTTTAATTAGTATAATATAGTAAAACAATTCTTTCCCCATTTTAAATTTTATCTCAAAAGTTTTTTATAAATCAATTTAATTGCTTAACCCCTTCTTGTCACAAGATTAATGAAGATTATCATTATATATATATATATATATATATATATATATATATAATGTTACCACCAGTATAATTTAGACCTAGACTTTATCTTCCTAGGCTGGGTGACATTTTATTGGGGTAAAAGTTTTAAATCTTCCTTAACACGTTATTCATCCTAAATCCATCTGGGTTTATCCAATTATTAAATAACAACACAACGTGCTCTTCAGGACGCACTAGGTGCTCCAAGGGTGCCACTTGCCTCTTTATGTTTCTCTTGCGCGACGTGCTCTTCAGGATGCACTACGTGCTCCAAGAGTGCCACTCTCCTCTTTCCATTTTTCTTGCGTGACGTGCCCTTCAACCACGTGCTCCAAGGGTGCCACTCGCCTCTTCACTAACTTGGTAGACATCAAAAACCCCTGGATTCAATACTCCACCAGGTGATCTTGTGGGAGAATAAGGGCCTCTTAGGAATAAGGCCCCTGCCTTATTGCGCGCCCCTTAGAATCATCGTGAGTGACTATCGCAATCTTCCCTCACAACATCGTGGGTCCTCTCGAACTAGGTAATTGTTAACCTACAGTTTGAGCCACGGTGGGAGTGCTAGTATGTTGTGGTAGGGTTATTGTCCACACCTCTCCCTCAACATCTCAGGTAGTCCTGCGTGACCCCTCAACTCCACATGTGAGTCTGGTTGGCAAGCTATCGTCATCCTGCATCATGAACGAATCATGTCAGAAATATATACATAATCATATCATCTAATCAAATGCACTAATATCACATATAAAACAATCAAACCCTGATAGTTCACTCCTCGAATCGATCTGGAGTCCAAGGGGTTCCATCGATCCTTCTGCATCCTCAAGGTCCAAAATCCTGTACACTCAGTAAAATCAAGTCAATAGGACCTGCCTATGTCAAGGCAGCCAAACAACATGTCATCAACCCATAACACCTCATAATCCAAATCAAATGTTTAATAGTATAATAATCTAGATCACTTGCGAGCAAGTGTCCTCAAAGAATAAGTTTGCTTAGTGTGCGCAAGAGCGGGATGTTACATGTCTGTGGATAAAGTGTGTTTCTTTAATGTACTTTTGTAATTATCTAATATGACAATCACAATTATGTTTTAGGGATAAAGTGATTACATGGTCTATCTTCTCCTCAATACAAATGACAATTGATTTATGGATTAAAAACTAATTAATACATGATTTTTATTTAAATGGCATGGAGGATCATTTGTTGACAATAGATTATGATAGATTCATATGTAAACTATTTTAATTTTTCATTGATATGTTTCCTTAAGTGGTCATGTTCGTTAGGGTCATGCGTTATTTCTCTCTTTAAGGTTTTTAACCACATAATACATTGGTGTACTAATATTTGATATTTTTGTGTGAGGCGTTGCCTTAAGGTGTTCAACATGAGTGGAAATATCATGTTTATCAAACATGGTTTTAGAGCTCTTATGAAGAACCACCCCTATTGTTGATTGAGATCATGAACTTGTGTCATTTCATGCAGCAAAGGACTTCAGAATTCTATTATTCTTAAGCATTTTTTAGCTGAGGGAATCATTCCACTATGTCTAGAGCACTATTTTCAGTTGGAAACCCTTTTCATTTCACGCGAAAAGTTTTTTGTTTGTCCAAGATACGATTATTTACATTAGATTTGGAGGTATACAATTTCATTTTCTAAGTTATTTTAATACCTCATTTTGATGTTTTTGTTTATATTCAACTTTCTACCTTTTTTATCTAGGTATTCTCTTTTCCCTTCACCTTTTGTGATCTTGACAAATCAAATCTAGAGTGGAAAGTATTTTATTTTCTATATATTCTCTTTTCTTTAGGCCTTGTGTGATCTCAACAAATCAGAAATAGAAGGAAAAGTTACATTTTTCAAGTATACTAACCAACATTTAAACTAGAGAATTCAAAGTTTCATTTTTTTTCAAACAGTTGCTTGTTTTTGTGTGTGGTGGTGTTTGAAGTTTTTTTACAGGGAAAAACATGGGTTTCAGGGTAAGCACACACTTCAAGGAGGATGGATGTTTCCCATTCAAATTAAATATAATTTGTTACGTGATTCTACAAAGAGTTGAGTTAGACAAACAAGTTATGTGTAAGAGTTATATGAGAGTCAAATCCTATAAGTCAAGTAAACATGTCATACTAATAGAAAAATCAAAATGAGAGAGAGTTCAAGCTAGAGAGAGCCATGAGTCATGAAAATATTCTTTTAAATAATTTTGTAACTTCCCTCTCTTGCACACACTGAGCGAACTTATTCTTTGAGGAAACTTGCGTGCAAGTGATCCATGTTATTATACTATTGGTCGTTTTGATTATGATTATGAGATATTGTGGATTTAATGATATGCTATTTCATTATATTTACATAGATAGGTGATATTGACTGGGTTCTCTTGAGTGTGCGGGACTCAGGACATTGAGGATGGAAAGGCATCGATGAAACCCCTTGGAGTTTGGATCAAGTCAGGGAGTGAACTGTTAGGGTTGGAGTGTTGTTGATGTGACATATGTACATATTATTAGATGTTATGATGATTGATTATTATTTTTGACATGATTCGTTGATGGATGCAGGCTGATGATAGATTTCTGACCAGACTCACATTTGGAGTAGAGGGGTCACGCACGACAACTAGAGACATCGAGGGAGAGGTGTTGCAGAAGCCCTGCCACAGCCTACTAGAACTCTCACCATGGCTCGAACTGTAGGTTAACGATTACCTAGTTCGAGAAGACCCACAATGTTGTGAGGGCAGACTATGATGGTCTCTCATGATGATTCTAAGGGGTGCACAATAAGGCAGGGTCCTTATTCCTTAGAGGCCCTTAGTCTCCCCCAAGATCACCTAGCGAAGCATTGAGTCGAGGGGTTTGACGTATACCAAATTCAATCAAGAGGCGAGTGACACCCTTGGGGCATGTAGTGCGTCTTGAAGGGCACGTCACGCAAAGAAAATAGAAAGAGGCAAGTGACACCCTTGGAGTACGTAGTGCGTCCTGAAAGGCACGTCTTGATTTTAACTATGATAAATTAATAAACATAGTGCCTAGAAAACTATGCCCCCTTAGGACCTGATCAGCCCTAAAATAGATGATGGTATGAGTGAAGTTTAATAACTAAAATTTCCCTTAAAAATTGTTGCCCATCCTAGGGAAATTAAAACCTAGGTCTAAGTAGAACACGTGGTTAAAGAAAAAAATAAATAAACATGTAACAAGAAGGGGGGTAAGAAATTCAAACTTAATTATTAAAGTGAAAATTATAATGGAAGATTACATTTATTAAAAGGATAAATGGTTGTTTTTATATACACTTGCTAAATTGATTTTTAGTTAAAAAGGAAAAAGGGGGAAACTTAAAAGAAAAATGAAACTTAAAGAAAAAGGGAAACTTAAAGAAAAGGGAAAACTTAAAGAAAAAGTTGAATGTCTAACTTAGTAAGGAATCTAGCCTTTGGAGCTTTCTATTTATGAACTCAACTAAGAATTAAGTAAGGCGTAAGTCATTTAAGAATTGTAAGGGAATTTTGGGGACACCGAGGAGTGTTTTTAGTAATGCTTTTAGGTGGGTGAGGGAAATAACAATATTTAATTAATTAATAAAATTGATTTTCTGGTGCAACTAGGGGATCGGGTGACATGTTTACAGGGGAGGTTTTTCATAATTAAATAAATGGAAAATGAATCTAATGAGGGTTTGGGAAACTAATGACTAATAAACTCTATACAAGGGATGGCAGAGGAGGAGTATGGACCACTTCTGGTTTGCGTAACGTTATACTGCTGAAATTTCATCTTGATTGAACTTTCTCTTGTGGGAGTTGGGATACCCAGCTCAGGTAATGAGTGGTGGAACAAACTTGCGAGGCGAGCTGGGTGCTAGCATTATCTAGTATTGTGTGTGTGTCTCCTTTGTGAATCGAGGGGCTCAGGGGGAAGAAGAGTACCCCTAGTGTTGGCTGGGAGGACCAGTGAGATCACATCAGTTGACAAGCGGGAGCTAGACGGAGCACGCACAGGACAATGACTTCAGAGCATTCACATTTGGCTATGGTACACATGTGTATATTTGCATTGAATGGTAGTTAAATGATGTTCTTGTGCCTTTAGTTAAGGTACTTCTATTGTAGTAGATTTTATGTTTTATTCAGTGTAACACTATCCATAGATTTCATTTTTATCTTCAACAATTTGTCTTGATGAGCCCAATGTTTTATGATCAGTGAACTTAAAGTCATCCCAGCCATATGCTCACTGTATTATTTTTTATTTGATTTCCCATGGCGAACCCAAACTCTGAATGCAATGACTTTTCTGCATTTGTTTTTATTGATTTAATACGAAGAAAAAATGTGTTTTTATCTTCCGTCCCTTATCCTTGAAGTTATTAGTCAGTGCCTGAGTAGTCGGCCAGGAGCCGAATTGACTGTCTTTCTGTGCATGGATAATAAAAGTAGGATAATTTCTCCACCCAACCAATTTCTTACTGTGTACCGCAAAATTCCTCCTTATTGCTCAACCATATCCTTGTTCCTTTCCTCAAAAAATTCGCGTTACCCACCCAACGGTGTATTGGGCTGATTTGTTGTGTTTCTTTACTATATTTTTACCTTCTACGTGAATTATTTTTGTGCTTACTGTATATGTACTCATTACTGGGTTCCATGTGATGTACTATTCAAACACTTATTAAATTTCTCTCCCTTTACACTGCTTATTTCGTTGATCTCCCTTTACACTTCTTAAATGGAATTCAATAAACGTTGAGTTCTTTTGCATAGTTAAACTTAAGTTGATATTATTTTATTCCTTAATGGATTGGTATTATGGCTAGAATATTATTGTCGCTTGACCCGATTGATCTCTTTATTTCCTTCCCATAAAGATGCAATCTTTAGCTTGATATCCCTGCTTACTGCTTGTAGAATATGATCCTCTTATATATCTTTAATATGAAATGGAAGTAGTATACAGTCCTTGTATCGCGCTTAGTAAGTATTCACCTTGATTTTTAATGGATAGCAAGGTAGCTTGAATCCTTACTTATTGCTCCTTATAATCTATTTCTCAGAAACGTAATAAGGGGGTTGTCTGACAAATCATGACTATGCATTGTAGATTATGGATGATAATTGTGTATTCATTATTCTTTCTGCGTTGAAAATTCGTTGAAGTATTCTTTATATATTCGGGTTGAAATCGTTAATATTCTTTATACATACTCCTTATTTATTGAATTGAAAAGTCTATAGTAAACATTATGGATATGACTGTTAAATCGTGGTTGTGCATGACTGCATTTTTCCCTATCCGGATGACTTCATTCTATCACTGAGCGTGACAAGATTGACTACATTTTCAAATGATAAATATCCGTGTTTTTTAATGATTGTCTCTTCGCTTTTGTCTGTTGTGCTCAATGTTTTGTTTTCCTAATGCCCATTGTCTTACCTCTCACACTCGGTGATTTAATTTCCTTGTTTTGTTGAATCTAGCATGGAAACCCTAGGCGTTATCTTTGTTAGAGAGCATACTATTTTTAGACAATTACCTCTTTGATAGAAAATGAATATTAATGGTTAGTGATACTGTGTTAGACAATGATTCATCAATAAGACAATGAATTATTGTTGGACAATGATTTTATTGATTGATAGCATATTGATAGACAATGATTAGACAACGATTTTATTAGATAACGATTTTATTAGATAACAATTTTATTAGACAAGGATTTTATTAGATAGCAATTTTATTAGACATCGATTTTATATGTTGATTAGACATCGATTTTATTGTTGATAACATATTGTTAGATAGCATATGGTTAGTTAGCATATTGTTGTTATATAGCGATGTTAGTTAGCATGTTGTTGTTAGTTAGCATATTGTCGTTAGATAATGATATTGTTAGTTAGCATATTGTTTTTAGATAGCATAATAATTTTTGGACAACTATTTTAAACTAACATATAAGATGAGGTGGAAGTCCTTTTTAATCCAAAAAGAAAACCCCTTGAATTCATGTTCTTAATATATTAAATTACTTTGTTTATGATGGTAAACATTATTTTGGCATAACAAAATTTAAGTACTAATTTCTCATATCACATATGATTAAGATAGCTTTCAAATAACATTCTACTATATAGAGAATTAAAATAGAATATCCATGCACATGAATTTTTAGATTTTATTCAAATTATTTTGTTTTACAGTGTGGGAGACTTCCAAAAAAAAAAAAAGTTCCTCATAAGAAAACAAGAAATCCTTCAGTTGGTTGCGCAATTTAATTATTGAATGATGTCACTTGTGTCTTGATTGACTTGTCGATTGGGTGCTTGGTTATAGTCTTCTTGTACTTTTGACAGTTAATTTAGTCTCCTAACGTGTTGTATTTTTCTTAGGTTATTGGTCTAGATATGTTATGTTGCACCTTGGCTACTGTCACGCCCACCGCTTTGTGATGACATGATTCCCGATGATGGGATCATTGCGTGCCCCAATTGATAGAAGTGTTGATAACCTAGCCAGAGTCATGTGCTTCCTGAGGTGGGCGTAATGTTCATTGTAATTGATGTTGGTACTTGTGCTGTAACTCTTGTTTGTGCTTGTTCCTCGCTCACCATGAAGGTTCAAGTTACCTGTGTCTTTTGATGATGGTTGTGTCTGGTTGATCTTGATGTTGTCCCATAGCTTAGTTGTTTTATTTGTCTAATTGATTTTCCTATGTTGCACCCAGTCGCATGATGTGCTATATGCTAGGTCGTTATGTTGTTTGTTGCCTGACTGACTTGCATGGTGTTTGTCGTCAAGTTGAGTTGATTAATTGTTGTCATTGTTTCCTTCCTGCTTAAAAAAAAAAAAAATTATTTTGCTTTGTGTCACATGTAGTCGTAATGATGGGGCCGTTACATATGGTATCAGAGGGGGTTCAACCCTACGACTGTTAATCGCCATGCTTTCCACTGCAGTAAACCCTTGAGTAATAACCTAATGCTAATTAAAACTTTAACGTGTCCATGCGGTGATCTCGATTAGAGGACACCAAAGAGGTTCGCAACGTGGTGCCATAGAAGGAGGTGAAATGCCTCCATAAGTACTTGTGCCCTCAGAGTTTAACCCCCAAAGGGAAGAACAAGTCCTTGGGCTAGATTCGATTATTGTAAAGGATGATGATGGTCTGACAAGGTCCTTCCAGGGAATTTCAGAGGCCTTGATTTACCGTCTGTACTGAGATAAGACCAGGGCCCCTATACCCCTGAGGGTCCACAACGCGCCCTAGCCAGTACCGTTAGCATTCATTGAGAAATCGAGAGGGATAAGTTCTGAATTCCACGAGTGTTACAGACGGCTCAGCCGTCGAGGCATGGCTAGAGAGAAAGGCGATGTGCTTCATGCTTTGCGATTACAACCTCCAGCATGAAGATTTGCAGGGTGGTCTTTCAACTGAAGGGGAACACTCTTCTATGGTGGAAGACGCTCCTACCACAATTGAACATGGTCATTGAAGATATGTCATGGGAATTGTTCAAGGAACAGTTTCAGGAGAGGTATTTGTATGAGGAATTCATTGAGTGTCATATCAATGAGTTCAACGCCTTGTGACAGGGTAGTCGTAAGGTGCCCGAGTACAAGGCCCATTTTATGGAGTTTCTTCGGTATGCCCCGCACCTAAATACCGAGAAACTTAAGGTCAGTAGGTTCGTGTTTGGCCTTAATGTCAGAATTCGTGCAAAGGTTAGGATTCTGATGCCTCAAAACTTGCATGATGTTGTTTCGAAGGCCCTCATAGAAGAGGAGGAGCTTATCAGTAGGGGTCAGAGTAGGTCTCCGGTGAGACCAACAGGGTATGTGTCATCTGGTGGGCAGCAGCCTCAAACACCAGCTATACATTCACCAGGGTATTGTGGCTTCCAGAGAGGATCCACTTTCACTACACCTCAACGACCAATGCCTTAGCAACAGACTCCTAACCGAGGACCACAACACCACCAACAACAACAATTCAGGCTTCTTCAATAGAACATACTAGGGTTTCGGGTCGGTGGACCGTCAACTTCTACTTCAGGTACCAGGAGTACTAGACTGAAGAAAGGGTGTTGGACATTTGGGGAGCCACATTACCAATGTGACTACCCTGTGGAGAGGACCAGAGTATCTGGATCAACTGGACCCCCCTACCATGGGAAATTTGTGCAAGGCCCATCAGATTCATGTAGCGGTGAATAACTACCAAGTAGATTACTAGTGGACTGTGCTCGAGATGTTAGGTACCTTCGTTGACCATACCCTTAGTATTTTGATAGATCCAGGTGCTACAAAGAGTTTCATTTCAAGGGAAACGCTAAAAATAACAAAGGTAAAGGTAGTCGAACAAGACGAGTTTAGCTTTGTAGAAATGGCTTTAGGAGCCAGACATAAGGTTGGTGAGAAGGTTACGGTTTGTAGCCTTAACCTAGGAGATTTTTTGACTAGGTCCAACCTGTACGTCACAACCTTAGGGTATTATGACGTCATGATCGATATGGACTAACTGGAATCACATGATGCGATACTCGACTGTAATATGAAACAATTGAGCCTGGTCAATGATGAGGGACATAGACGCATGATTGTAGGTCGGAACCAGGGATTCTCCTTGAGGTTCATCTCTTCCTTGTAGCTATGGAAGACCATGCATAAGGGATGTTAGATTTATGTGATCCTTGCATTAAACGAGAAGGGAGTAGAGGTAGGTCTATAACACCTTCCGGTGCTGAGAGAGTTTGTGGACGTCTTCCTTGAGGGCTTACCTGGGATGCCGCCAGAGAGGGAGTTAGAATTTACCATCGACCTAAAACCAGGAACTGAACTGATAGCAAGAACGCCTTATCGGATGTCGACCCCGGATTTACATGAGTTTAAAATGAAATTGAAGGCATTGTTTGACCTAGGACTTATATGTCCAAGTGTGTCATCGTGGGGTGCGCCTATTATATTCATATGGAAGAAGGATGGGTCATGGAGATCCTGCACTGACTACTATCAATTGAACAAGGAAACGATCAAGAATCAATACCCGTTTCCAAGGATTGATGATTTGTTGATCAGATGAAAGGCGCGACAGTGTTTTCAAAGATCAACTTGAGATCAGGGAATCACCAGTTATGGATCAAAGAGGACAACATCCCTAAGACCGCATTTAAGACGATTTTTTTCCATTACGAGTTTATTGTTTTACCATTTGAACTAACAAACGCCCCAGGGGTATTTTTGAGTTTGATGAATAGGGTGATCCGCGAATCCCTAGACAATTTCATCCAAGTTTTCATTGAGGATATTTTTATTTACTCTCAGACGATGGAGGAGCATGAGGAGCACTTGCACATGGTGCTACAGTGTCTACGAGAGAACAAATTGTATGGGAAATTGTCTAAATTCTCGTTTTATCAATCAAAGATTCTCTACTTAGGGCATGTCATCTTCAACGAAGGTAACGATGTGGATCCAACAAAGTTCGAGGCTATTATGGAATGGCCTACACTGACGAATGTCCCCGAAGTGTGTAGCTTCATGGGTTTAGTGGGATACTATCGACGGTTCGTTGAGGGTTTTTCGAAGATAGCAAATCCGATCACGGAATTGCAGAAGAAGAACAAGAAGTTTGTTTGGACCAAGAATGTGTGGAGGCATTTCAGAGGCTCAAGGAGATGCTGATGACAACACCAATACTCAAGGTTCCTGACAAGGACAAAGACTTCTTGGTATGTGCTGACGCATCCAAGGAAGGCTTAGGTGGAGTCTTGATGCAAGACGGTCGAGTGATCACTTACATCTCGATAAAGTTGAGAAGGCATGAGGAGAACTATGAAACAAATGATTTGGAGTTGTTAGCCATTGTATATGCCTTAAGAGTTTGGAGACATTACCTGATTGGACATAAATTTGAACTAAAAATGGACCATTGTGGTCTACATCACATGTTTATGCAAAGTGACTTGAACGCGTGGAAACAACGTTGGTCAGAATTTCTTAGCGAGTATGATTTAGAGATTACTTACATAATAGGAACATTGAACAGAGTGGTAGATGCATTGAGTCATAAACCACACATATTTTCAGTGATGCCTCTTCAGACGAATGTACATGAAAATGTTCTAACTTTACAATGCGACGATGACTGGTACAAAGAGGTCAAGGATTTTATTGGACAAAACACCATGATGGTACCAAAATTTGAGGGATTTAGTGTGGACAACGATGAATTATAGAGATTTAAAAATCAAATTTATGTACCTCCCAACAACGAGTTGAGGAGTTTGATCCAAAACGAGGCTCATAGAGTAGTCTACATGGCTCATCCTAGAGTCACAAAGATGAGGGCAGACCTTAAACCCTTATTCTTTTGGAAATGAATGAAGGCATACATAGTCAACTACATGGAAAGATGTCTAGAATGTCCGTAGGTGAAGGCTAAGCATAGACATCCGGTAGTATTACTCCAGGTCACACTATTCCAAAATCGAAATGGGAGGTCATTTCAATGGATTTCATTGTTGGATTTCCATTGACGGCAAGGAGACACGACTTGATTTTTTTGGTATTTGACACTCTGACAAAGAGTGATCATTTTATTCCTATGCGTACGATGTATTAGGCACCTGAAATAACTAGAGTTTTCATCAATGAGATTGTGAGGCTGCATGGTGTTCCTAAGAGGATTATATCCGATAGAGGATCGGTGTTTATAGGATGATTTTGGACTAGTTTCCAAGAGGCCTTGTGAATCCAACTTAAATTTAGTACCGTGTATCACCCTGAGACAAACGGGCAGACCGAAAGAACAAACTAAATCTTGGAGGATATGTTGCATATGTACGATATGGACCAAAAAAAGCGTTGTGAAGAGTTATTTCCACTGGTAGAGTTTGCATATAACAGCAATTATCAAAGCACCATTAAAATGGAAACTTTTGAGTTTCTTTATGGGTGACCATGTCAGATGCCTTTGAGTTGGGATTAGCTTGAGGATAGGGTCCTGGTGGGACTAGAAGCGATCCATGAAATGGAATATCAAATGAAAACAATAAGACAAAGGATCAAGGAAGCATAGGATCGACAGAAGAGTTATGTCGATGCGCATCGTGTTGATCGTAGTTATGAAGTTGGTGATCAAGTATTCTTGCAGGTGAAACCGCATAAGAGTTCGATCAAGTTTGGAAAGGGTGATAAAATCTCTCCTAGGTTCGTGGGACCTTCAGAGATCATGGAAAATAAGGGGCATGTGGCCTATCAACTATCCTTGCTTGATTCTTTAAGACATATGCACGATGTTTTACATGTATCTATTTTGAAACATTATATTAGTGATCCTACTCGTGTTATTTACATAAGTTCCTTGCATGTATCTGACGAGGGTGCACTCATGGCAGAACCAATACACATCCTGGACCATCACATACAACAACTATGATGTCGAACAAAAGATTAGGTCAAGGTCCAGTGGGACAACTATAGTCCACACTCGGCAACCTAGGAGGACACATACGATATGTGTCAACAGTTTCCATTTTTGTTTGATAGATAGACTTATGCTACTCTGATACACTTTATTTCGACACTTATATAATGTGAAACTTCGGTATGAAATTTAAAACAAGAGGGGGGTGTATGTAACATCCCGCTCTTGTGAGCACTAAGCGAACTTATACTTTGAGGACAATTGTGTGTAAGTGATCTAGGTTATTATCGTTTTGATTATGATTATAAGATATTGTGGATTTGATTACATGTTATTTCGTTGTATTTACATAGACATGTGCTATTGACGGGGTTCTTCTGAGTGTGCAGGACTCTAGACATTGAGGATGCATAGGCATCAATGAAACCCCTTGAACTCTGGATCAAATCAGGGAGTAAACTATTAGGATTGGAATGTTGTTGATGTGAGATATGTACATATGATTATATGTTATGATGATTGATTATTATTACTGACATGTTTCGTTGATGGATGTAGGATGACGATAACTTACCGACCAGAATCACATTTGGAGTAGAGGGGTCGTGCACGACAACCAGAGACATTTAGGGAGAGGTGTTGCAGCAACCCTAACATAGCCTACTACCACTCCCGTCATGGCTCAAACTGTAGGTTAACGATTACCTAGTTCGATAAGACCCACGATGTCATGAGGGAAGACTATGATCATCGTTCACAATGATTCTAAGGGCTGCACAATAAGGCAGGGTCCTTATTCCTTAGAGGCCCTTAACCTCCCATAATATCACCTGGCGGAGTATTGACTCCAAGGGTTTGTCGTCTACCAAATTTAGTCAAGAGGTGAGTGGAACCCTTGAAGCACGTAGTGCGTCTTGAAGGGCACGTCGCACAAATAAAACAGAAAGAGGTGAGTGGCACCCTTGGAGCACGTAGTACATCTTGAAGGGCACATCATGCAAAGAAAATAGAAAGAGGCAAGTGGCACCCTTGGAGCATGTAGTGCATCCTGAAGGGGACATCATGATTTTGACTATGATAAGTTAATAAACCTAGTGCCTTGAAAACTATGCCCCCTTAGGACTTGGTCAACCCTAAAATAGATGATGGTATGAGTGAAATGTAATAACTAAAATTTCCTTTAAAAATTGTCACCCGGCCTAGGGAAATTAAAATCTAGGTCTAAGTAGAACATGTGGTTAAAGAAAAAAATAAATAAACATGTAACAAGGAGGGGGGTAAGAAATTCAAACTTAATTATTAAAGTAAAAATTATAATGGAGGATTAAATTTATTAAAAGGGTAAATGGTTGTTTTTATGTACACTTCCTCAATTGATTTTTATTTAAAAAGGAAAAGGGGGGAAACTTAAAAGAAAAAGGAAACTTAAAGAAAAAAGGAAGCTTAAAGAAAAGGGGAAACTTAAATAAAAAGTTTAATGTCTAACTTAGTAAGGAATCTAGCCTTTGGAGCTTTCTATTTATGAACTCAACTAGGAATTAAGTAAGGCATAAGTAATTTAAGAATTGTAAGGGAATTTTGGGGACACTGAGGAGCGTTTTTAAGAATGATTTTAGGTGGGTGAGGGAAATAGGAATATTTAATTAATTAATAAAAAAAAAATCCGATGCAACCAGGGGATCGGGTGAGATGTGTAGGGGGGAGGTTTTTCATAATTAAATAAATGAAAAATGAATCTAATGAGGGTTTGGGAAACTAATGACTAAGAATATTTAGAATATTTGCGGCCAATGATAAAATATTCCCCCTGAATTCTTCCACAAAGTATGTGGTCCCACCATCTTGTTTCTTTCCCAATAAAATATTGCACCATATTTTATAGTTGACCTTTGTCATTGACTACTTTGGATGCACCCTCGATGTGTACTGATGGAGATTCACATTCCTTGAACCTAAGCAATGGTACTGAAGTCATTTTTATATATGTCAGTAGCGAGATAAGGTTTTTCCTAATTTTGTTTTCATAGATTGTGGGCATCTCTTTGATGGAGAAACAAGATCACGACTTTTGTATGAGGATGGCCTCAATTGACCAAAATTCTCTTTTACTTGATTCATAGTTATCCATTTTCCATTCATAAATCTTGGTGTCCAAGTTTTGGCCAATTAATAACGACAATCCATGTGGTATTTCTCCTGACGCATTTGGTTTGACGTCATCGTGATCTTCTTGGATGATTTGGTACAACCATTTTTCTTCTACATCTTTACCCCAAAACTTTGTCCATGGATTTCCTTCTTGAGGGTTGAGGGTTATAATAATTTTCATTTCATTCCCCTTGATTTTTATTCTATCTCTTTCCAAGGAGATCGTTTCTTTCATTTTTCTACACCATGGTCAACCTACTAGTGTTGTATATGTAGGAATACCTTCAAACAATTCTATTACTTTGAAATCGATGAGTGTTAGAATCCCAATGATTAAGGACTTTTCATTCTTGAGTATAGCAATTGACTCCACAAATAATTGATTTGCAAGTTACAAGAACTTCATGGATCTTATAAGCTTCACTCTTCCCATTATAATCAATGTTTCTTTTGGAAGAATGTTTACCTGGGATATGAAGTCGGCTACTACTTGTGGAATTATATACCCTTCTATTTCTAGGTCCAATTGCAAGTCATAGTCATCAAGAATATTATCTTGGGAGAGTTGCCTTAGGTTTTTATATGTTCTTTTATTTTCCTTGTATTCCTTCAAAATGTTCTTTTATAATCAACCAACTAATTGTTTCTCTTTTAATATCATGAGAAACTCATCTAAGACAATGTCACTTAGTCCTACTGAATTTTTCTATTCCCAACCACTTATATGTGAAGATTGGTCATCCTCATCTATGTTGAAGGATTCAAGGGCTTCCTACATAAAAAAAAATTCTTGGTCAAGATTAGGGTAGGCCTTATTTTTCTTTGCTAATTCAATTTGGGGATCCTTTGGTATGTAGTTATCTTGACCCATGTCTGATGACCTGATGACATTCAATTTTTTTGAATTAAAATATTCAAGTTTGGGAGTGCTTTTTAAGAAATTTATAGCTATTTTTTTCTTATCTTATCCAAAATGATTGGGTAGTCCTCAAGAGAATGGTCACCAACACCACATATGTTGAAATTTTTTAATTTAGTCCTATCTTTTACTGGACAGTTGGGGCTCATGTGGTCATTCTTTAGACAAATGTAGCATCATGCTCTTCCTCGACCATGTTCTCCACTTCTATAATGTCCATGATATCCACCTCTGAAATCTCCTATGCCTTGGTATCCACCTATGTTACCCATTCCCTCTTCCTTGATATCCTCCTCCATTTCTCCCTTGATCCATATTCTAGTTTGATGTCTACCTGTGATATATTGTTTAGTAATTTTTCATATTCCTACCATTGAGTTAGCATTCTTGTGTGAAGAAAGTTGATTCTTCATAGATGCTTCACTATTTTGATTTTTTATTCTTTAGATAATGTGGGAAGTCTCTTGTATTATGGTTTTTTAGGGTTTCACAAATCTCATAGTAATTCCCTATTTGAACCCCTCAAACATTAGGCTCTCTTTCTGGAAAATATCGATACTTATAGAAGTCTTTTGTATGGCCTTCATTCATACAAGTTGTAGACCATAGGCAATTTATCTGGAGATCCATATCTCCTACTGATTTCTCAAGTATTTCTAGTTTTTCTTCCATCTTTTTGTTGGTCGACGGTGTTGGCCAATCATTGTCTATTTTTATTGGTTGAGATTTCTTCAAGGATTACTTGTATGATTAGATGTCATGCATTCTCAATCATCCACATATATTTTGAATGAGTCTTGCAACACAACACTAGACCAATAGTTTTGAATCTATTGTATTAGGTATCTGACTTGGTAGATCTTTAAAACTTTTGTCATACTCCTCACAGATTCACCTAGTCGTTTCTTGATCTTGTTTAGTTTATGGGATTCAAGGTGATTGATGTCTTGGGTCTTGAAGAAGTATAGGAAATTATTCTTGATATCATCCTTGGTTCTTTCCTAGTTCTTAGTGAAGTTCATAAACTAGGTGAGAGATCTCTTTCTTAATAATCCACTAAATTTGTGCCATTTGTTTTGATTTCTCTGTAATATCCAAGGAATCCCAAAAATTTTCACTCATAAACCAGTGTCATTTCAGATATTTCCCCCCCTTGTAGATATGGAGGTGATTGTGGCTAATTTTGATCATGGAGTGGGATTTCTACTTGTGATTTATTGGTGTCGATTGTATCTTTAGGATGACTATTGTTGCAGATTGTGTTGCTACTAGTGTTTTTGATTGTCGTATTCCCTCAACTTGGGTGGGAAACTTCTCTGATCTAGACGACGATCTATATTTGGTTTCATTTGCTTCAATAATTTCTATCGACTAGTGTATTCCATCCATATAAAAGAATTTCACTATATACTCAATGAATTTTCTCCCCTAGGGTTGTGTCATTTTGTCTTGATTTCCAACCGATTATGCATCTTCTTTTTCAATTATTAAATCCGATAGGGGGGTGCATCCATGAGATCCTTTATATTTAGGAGTATATTTCCATTGCCTTATTTTCTCACACATTTTTATTCAATCTGGGGTATTTCAATCAACAATATGTCTCTTACAATTCCTTGCTCGTCTAGTCGATACCACACCGAAGTGGGTTCAAGATATATGTGCAATCACTCATGGAGGAATTCTCTTACTTTGGGACTCGATGCAATTGAGATTGAGAATATACACAATGATGTTCTTGACTCATCCACATCCATACTTTCAAATGTTTATGTTAGTTGAAGGGTGTCAATGCCAGCCTCTACCAACTTCAAATATCCATTCAAATCAGGAATAGTTGGGGCTTCTCCTTTTTCCGCATCTGGTTGGTTGTCACTAATCGTATATGTCTAGTTCTCTAATGATTTGTAACTCTTTAGGAATCCTCCTATTCAACTGAAGTGGGTCCCTCACATTTTGCATCTATTCTATTTTCTTCCATATTTTCTCCATTTCTAGTTTTTGAATGTCAACCAACTATTTGTAGTATTGCATTCTTCTCATAGTCCTCTTCTTTATTTCTCCACCTAATGTGTATTTGGGAGAAACATTAGAGGAGTAAAGAAGCACTTGATCTTGATAAGGTTTTGTGGAATTTGGATACCCTAGTATACTCGGAGTGCTTGATGTGGAGAATATAGAAGGAGATCATCTTGCACACTGTGTTATGCTAGTGAAGGTGCCAAGGGGGACCCTTTGGTGTATTATATTTTCTTGTTGTGGATATTTAATGTTATGGTTGTTCAGGTGAAGGAGAAAGACCACATGTGCAACTTTAAATAATTGAAGAATTTTAACTTATGAGTAGAAGAAGCACATGGCCTTTATAACCACCAAGTATGTTATTTTTATTGAGGATATTGATTGTTCACTTTATCTCCAGAACCATGTGAAATGCATGAAAGAGTGGGATGTTAGAGCATAATCCCTAATGCATAAGTTTGATGAGAATAAGAATTAAGTTACCTTCTCCTAACTTTCCTAAGAAATCATCCCACATTTAAAAATGTTTTTCCAAGCATGAATGTTACAAAAGATACATATCCTTGATATTAATGGTGGGATGAGGTAGGTAGTTTTGTGATGTTGACAAGGTTCATTTTGTGCAAGTGTTGGACAAAACGTTTTGGAAACAATTTTGTAGTTTTGATACAGTTTTTGGGAAAATATAAAGTATAGGAAAAATTTGTGGAATAAGAAGGAAATCTAGGGAGCGCACAACTAAGACACATCTAGGAGGAAATTGCACAAAAGGAGGATAGTGAAAAAAAGAGAGATAGTGCACATAGGGAGGGGAAGTTCACAGAAGCAAGACAATCCATAGATAGAAGAATAAAAAAGACATAAGAATAAATCATGATAGAAGGATGAAAGCCTGACATTTTGGAAATAAAAGAACAACAAAAAAGAAACATGCATATTGAAAAGAAGAAGAAAGCAACAGAACAACCAGTTAACTGAACTAGCCATGCAATGTAATGAGTTTTTGGGAGGAACTAAGTAGGGTTTCAAGCCCTAGATTTTGATGTATAAATATGTAACGGGTTGGGATATTAGGGTTTCTATTTAGTTATATTCCATGTTGAGTTCCAATCTACGAGATGTATTGAGAAGTTTATCCATACAAATGGGTTCCAGAGTTATTGAATGTAATAGTATGTGGATGAGAAGAATTAATAAAGGAATGATAAAGATATGATATTGAATCTTATGTTGTCTGTCTTTTCTGTGTTTGCTTATGGATTCTATTTGTATGCATCGTAGAATAGATTTTTCTTATGGTTAAATATGCTACAATGTTCATAACTGTTATAGAAATGAAATATATATGAATATGGAATATGTCAATAGTAGGAAACAAAATCACAAGTAAGTTACTACTAAAGAGAATAGAGTTACATGCACATATGTAATAAGGAAGAATGAAACAAATGTTTTCCTCCCATTCCCTTACTACAATAGAATCTTGGTTCTCACAATCCCAATAGATACCTTGGGTGAGAATTCATTTGCACAAGAAGGTGATGCTAAAAGGGTCAGTGTCTGGTGGGTTTTCTTGGTCATAGAGGAATTGAACCTAGAGTCTTAAAACCTATGAAAAGTGCCAAC
The DNA here is from genome assembly GCA_009831015.1 of Picea engelmannii. Classification (NCBI taxonomy): domain Eukaryota; kingdom Viridiplantae; phylum Streptophyta; class Pinopsida; order Pinales; family Pinaceae; genus Picea; species Picea engelmannii. The sequence goes on from ML794501.1 coordinate 80,841, forward strand.
AAATGGTTCTATTGTTGGGACCAAGACTTTGTGATTAAGGGGATGTTCTGGAGGTCGACTAAGAAGGAGTTCTCAGAATGTTTGGAAAGGAAGGAGCACGAGTTTTCTCGACGAGAGAACAAAAATCCTCAAATGAGTGACAAGAAATTGATGCAAAGGTATCTATACACAGATCTGCATGAAATTTTCTTTGGAGAATTTCCAGTTATTTTGACTAAGTGGCTAGAAACATTAGTGGAGAAAATTTGACGGTACAATGTTGTAGCGTCGAGGAATTGGACTCCTGAATTGGTAAGACAGTTGAATTCTATAAGTAACTCAAATACTCAAGCAATTTTATTTTTGGATAGGATATTAGGAGATTATGTTACAAAATTTGCAGTAGATTGTATTCAATCATACATTGTTGCAGAAAGGGAATTTTTCAAAGGTTTGTGCAGGAGGTTCTTGAAATCATTAGGTACATGGATACATATGGAATTGTGTGAAAAGAACATGATGATAATGGAATCTGACTGCTAAGGGGTTCGTGCACATAGGGGAATCGAGGGATGACAAGAGGATCGTCTAAGAGAATGAAGGAACAAATGAAAGAGATATGGAGGGACTAAGGATGCAAGAAGAGGGTATACTAGAGGAATAATATGAGTTTGTAGAGTTGCATAGAGGAAGGAGGTACGAGAGGAAAAATACTAGGGATGAGAAAGGAGAGCCACACAGTGAGTTAGGGGGGAGAGAACCTTGTGCACTAGTGTGAATCATGTAGGTACCATACATAGGAGGAGAAGAAGAGGAGTTCTAGTCTATTCCAATAATAGAAGAAACAATAAGTCCTACTTACACAAGATCCTATGTTGAATCCATTACCCTGTGTGCGTCACCACAATCCAAAATAATGGTTGAATATTTGTCGAAAGAAATTGTAGTTTTCTAAGGAGGACCGAGTATTAGCAGTCAGAGGAGTGGAAGTAGTGTGTAGAGTCATAATCAGAGTCAACCAACATTAGGAAGAGGAGGGAATACACAAAGAAACATGGTAGGGGTAGATAATACTCTTAGACTACCTGAGTTCTAGGGATTTGGGTTAGAGGACCCAAAAAAACACTTTTTTTTTTTTTTTTCTGTGAGACAATTTGGGCTGCAAAGAATGTCCAAGATAAGTTTGTGAATATTGCACAGTTAGCAATACCATTTAGAGTCCGTGCACTAGTATGGTATATGAAGTTGCAGAGCATCATGCCTACAAGACATGCCATGAAATTGGTAGAGATTAAGCAACAACCACTGAAGAAGTTCAGAAGCCAAAGTAGGAGTTGTAGTACATCATAGAACTAAAGGAAATTAAATAGGTACAAATAGAGTCGATATGGGAATTTGACCAAATATTTAAGGATTTGATGGGTAGACTGAATTTCTAGATCCCAAATCAATAACATCAAGAATGGTTTATTGTAGGGATTCTACCACACATTCGCAAGCCATTGATCCAATAGAAGGTTGTGTTGTAGCCTCAGTCACTAGAGATTGCAATGATATTGGAATCATCTCCAGTGGGAGACAGTGGAGGAATGGTGCATGTTCAAATGCAGTTGGTTGCATTGACAATTCAATTGGAAGAACTGAAAAAGGGAAAGAAGAAACGTGAGAAAGTCTGGTGTATGGAATCTAGGATTGAAGGCCATCACAAGCACTAATTCCCCACATTCACATAGTATTTGGTGATAGGATCTCCAAATACGTTACCGAGAGGAGGATATTGTGAGATACATAAGAAGCTGGGTGATCACCCAACATAGTGTCCATTGCTACATATATATCAGAGTACCTCAAGGAACTTGTTCTGCAACTTTTTCAAATCAGTGGGACATGAGGACAAGGATTATCGCACATTTGAATTAATGAGGGATCACACATCAAACATGTATAGGATTCAAGAGGAGAATGTTTCAACAGAAGTAGGGGGTATGAAATATAACAATCAAAGAGGTTTCAATCAAGGGAATAGAGGAAACTTTGGAAGAGTCTGAGGTAGAGTGAATTTTGGTAGAGGAGGAAGAGGATTGATTATATGTTATAACTATAATCAACTTGGACACTTGGCCAGTGACTGCCCAAATCTGTGTACAACATGCACATACTGCAGAGCACTGGATCATTCAACATAAGACTGTCCCCAACTAGTTGAAAAGTGGTAGGCAAGAGGTAACTATAACGAAAATCCAAATTAGAATGTGCAGAGATATCATTTGAAAGATGTAATGAATGACCAAGAGTAGTAGTAGTTACATGCGGAGGAGCTAGAACACGGGTTGATATGACGAATGAAGGAAAATAGACTGAGCAATTGGCAAGGAAGTCAATAGGGCCTATTCCAACCTTTGATCCTTAGCAATAAAATTAGACATATCAAAGGAAAATAAAATAATTAATTGGATAGGATTTGGGAGAATAACATCAGTTGTGCCTCATGTATAAGATCGCGTTATGCCATAGAAACAAACTGGGAAGGTAAGCACGCTAACAAAATTGTTGAAAAGTTGTGTAGAGATAATGAAGGATAAAACTGTGTTAAGTACATTATATGACATGATTGATCATTGTACATGAGGTAGGGAAACTCCTATCGCCCAAAGGATGGTAAATTAGGTACTGTGTAGGAAGAGAACCAATGGATAATTCAATTTTAGTGCGAAAATTGGGTAGTATGATGTGGATACTATTATATTGGACTTAGGATCTAACGTGAATTTTTTACCTAAGAAGACATGGGAGATGATGGAAAAAACCAAGTTAGTATGGTATCCCTTTTAGATAAGACTCACGAATCAACAAAAAATAGTCATGATTGGTTATTTGATAGGAGTACCTGTGAACATAGATGGGGTGTGCAACATGGAAGAATTTGAATTTTTTGAGATAATGGATGACATTCAACCATATCGAGCACTGATGGGACTGGAATGGGGTTTTGATAACCAATAAATCATTTAATTGAATAGGATGGAGATAGAATTTGAAGTTGGATATTTGGAAGTTGTTTCACCCTTGGATCCATCAAAAGGAAAGTGATACATAGAGCCAGAAAGAGGGAACAACATTGAAAATTTATATAACATGACTGTGTAGATGGAATTATGTCAACCTGATAATGGATGGTGTGATAAGTTGGCAAAGTATCAATTAATGTGCATCATATTCTAAAGAAGGTCTATAGCATTGGCAACAAAGAATGCATGAAGTATCAACTAGACGATGTTCTCACATCACTCGATCCTTGCGATGGATTGGAACAGAGTTATGTGATCCACCCAGGTATGATAGATTAACTGATATAAGTATGTTTGTAAAAGAATTTGAGTTGAAGGTACCCGAACAACAAAGGATGTTAGCACTAGATTTTGTCCTGAAAGCAACTCCAACTAGATGGTGGTATTCACAGAGAGAGGGAATGAAATATTGGTCACAATGAAACAAACTAATGCAAATAAGGTTTGGTACTGAGAAATAAATATTGTGCAGAATTTCACAGGAGAGAGAGATCTAGTGGATCGTGTTGAATAGTGCAGGGCTTTATCGAGTTTAGTACCTGAAACATAGTGGATGCATACATTTATACACACATTGGACACAATTTTGAAGAATTGGTATTGGGAATTGGAAATATGTAGGGAGACAACAAGATGGGAAGAACTGGTCCATAGGTTCAAAACAAAATTTACATTTGAACATGAATCCCCATTAATAGATGTAGTGTTATAGGCTATTTGAATGAAGATCTTCTTAGAAGAAGGGACAATGGAGGTATTACTAGTATGTAGTGCACACAGAGCCAAGATGAGTGTCCATTGGCTATTGGAGTTCTATGATGTAGCTAAAGAAGAGCAGGACGAAGATGATCCTAGAAATATACAAGTACGTGAGACAGAAGGAGACTGAGCAATAGAAGGGTCGGAGCTTGAATCCACCGCATATACACAATTTATAAAGAAACAAAAGGTGAACATTTGGAGGACATAGAATCCCAAGATTGTGCAGATAGGATATTATTGGAGTGATGAGACAGTTGAGAATATTGTAGACTTACTACAAGAATATCAGGACCTATTGCCAATGAAATTTTCAGAGATGAAGGGAATAGCATGAGACTTAGGCGAGATGAAGATTACATTGAAACCAAGAGCTAATCCAGTGCGCCATAGGCCTTATAGGTCAAATCTAAGGTACAAGGAGAAGGGAAAGTTGAAAAAGAGAAAATGTTGGATGTAGGTATTATTGAACTGCTAGAGGTATCTGAATGGATTAGTGAAATGGTGGTGCAGGGAAAGAATGCAAATGTGTTGAACCTGCAAAAAATATATCTATATAGAAAATACCACACACATTTGTAGAGATAAATTGATAAAGAAGTGTTGATTATTACAACTGCGTGAGACATTATCTAGGACACAAAATGATTAAGTTGACCTAAGAGAGATCCCCTGAGATGGGTGTGTGGTTCCTATCTGAGACAGAACTGGAATGTAGTGATGGCCTCCTCCTTACAGAGAGTTGAGAAGGACTCCATATGATTATCCTTTGCAATGCACTCAGAAAGGAGATCTGTTGAGTTGGACATGTCTGTGGCTGAGCACAAGGTGAATGTGTGAATTTCAATAGAGTTGGGTGCATTTTCATGAGACAAAGATGAAGATGATGGATTAACCTCCTCTGAGCAGAGAGTTGATATAATGAAATCCATATGACTCTCCTATGTAATGCAGTGGGAAAGAAGATCTGTTGAGTGGATGTGCCTATGGACGAGCACAAGTGAACATGATCCTAGTGCCTGAGCACTAGTGAGTGTGGTTCTCTTGTGAGACACAGTGAGATAGAGATATGGACATCTCTATGGATGTGCCCCTAGTGGCTGAGCACTAGTGGGTGTATGAGATCCCTTGCTATATTGTTCAAGAGTCATATTTTCCTATAACCCTAATTGTAATGTAAAGGGTACAGGTCAGCCCCACCTTAATGTAAGAGATAATTAATATAAAAGATAATTAATATAAAATATAATTAATATGGTAATTATCAATTATATTTTGATTTATTTAGGTCGGCCCTATTGTGCCAATAGACACATCATTTGATGTGACAAGTCTTATATAAATAAAGGTGAATCCCCATTGAGGAAACACACTTATCATTGTGTCATCTCATGATTTTAGAAGTTGTGGTCTGAAATTATGAGAATCAGAGCACCCTCTTGTGTGTTAGGTTTGGTGATGGTGTAGGAGGTATTTCTCTTGAGGAATATGGCAAAGGATTGGCTGGATTTTCTTCCCTTGTTGAGAAGGGTTTCCCAGGATACTTCTTGTGTTCTCGTGCATGGTTATTATTCTTGTGATCTTGGTTTGTTGAAGTATTTATGGTTCAAGTAATAGTTAAAAAGAAACTTTAAAGAGGATACAAGAGCCATATCTCATTGAAAAATCAACATGGAATTAGAGCAGGCTTGAAGAATATCATTGCACATTGAAGGTAAAGGGCTGCCAAAATTATGTTGTAGGTATGAAGAGATGAGGCTAGACCTAAATTAATTTTCTATGGTAAATAAAGAGAGTCAGATCTTCCTTCTGTGGTGAAATTCAACCCTTGAACAAGCAACCAAGGTGTTTGGAAAGAGGTCGGAGCCTAGGAGAAGGGTCAGACCCCCTAAATATGGAAGAAGGAAGGAACTCATACTGTTCTGGGGATCCTCTAAGGCTGTCACACTAAAATCAGAAGATCTTAACATCCTGTGGTACCCCACTGCCAACACAAGAGAAGGGTTGGACTCTCCTTAAAAGTATATGTGGTATAAATGAAGGATCGAACCCTAAGAAAATTATGAAGATGGTCGCAGGCCTACTAGATCATGTTGAGCTCTATGAGGAAGACCGATTTCCCAAACAAGATGACCATAGTATTGAGAACACGATCATCCATAAAACCCACTATATACCTATGCTAAGTTCAAATTCCAAGTGATATTTTTTTAGACTGTCAAAAGGTAAAAACTGTATCAGTTTTGAAGCAGTCTCGATGGTGGCTTTCTGAGGAAGGAAGGTTGAGTTTAAGGCCTATTTTGAGGCCAATACTTTTGGATAGTAGTAAATACATTCACCTTGGTATACTAAGAATTCTATATCCATATGCTATAATTCTTATTGAGATATTAAAACAAGTCCAAAATAGTGCTATAGTTGAAGGCAACATTTATGTGACATATAACTACATTCTCAAGGTGTATTGGCATTCAAAATTATGACCTGGTTTACAATGGATAGAAGGAAACTGGATGTTGATCCATTAGAAAAGAAACCCAAGAATTTAGTAAGTAATCCGATCTCCGACTATTGGCAACTCTGGCCAGACTCCTATGAAATCTTTTCCCAATGAAGTTAAGGTTACTAAATTATTTCGTGAAGGTCATGGAAAGAAGAGGATCCAAGATATTAGATCTAAGCCAACAAATCCCGGTGAAAGAAAAAAAATCTGAGGCTACTTGCAAACATTGTTCCTCCATGCAAACAAGAAGATACTAGTAATAATTCAATGATTTCTGGTGCAAGGAAAAAGTTGCAGCTAATTTCAAACATTGTGCCTCTGCATATAAAAGAAGATGCTCACGATAATTCCAGAATTTATGGTGTAAGGAAAATGCTGATGCAAATTACAAACCAGATCATGAGCCATTGAAAAAACTCTATTTTTGAAACTTGTACTGGTTGGTACTTATAAGTTAAGGACAAGAATGGTTGGCCTAATGGTCATAATGACAACCAAATTTGACCGACCTTGCAATCCATTTTAAGAAGAGATTGTTTACAGTTAAAGGCATTAAAGAAATTTCATCATTTCAATTGTGTCATACACGAAATTCAGGAATACCTTAGTTACAGATTTGAAGTCAAGTGGTAACAGTTTCGAGCAGTAGCAGGTGCTACAACAACGTGTTTGGAATTTTGTTGAAAGTCAATAATGGACATGACCTTAATAAAGATAAAACAATCATAGCAAGTTAGAACACCAACAGAAGGGAATAATTACTAATATGTGACACTCTCATATTAGATACAACAGTAAAGGATGATGTAGACTTTGTCAGAAAGTTGTGTGGTATAGGTGGCTACAATGAAAACAAGCGAGGATTATCATTGGTCATCATGACATTGACAAATAAGAAGAACCTCTATTGGTGTACACTCTCGGGTATGAACTTGTATATATAAATTATTTTCATCATTGACATAAGGGTACTTGTAGGAGGAAGGAACCCTTGGTGCATTCATGGGCCCAGAGAAGTCTCGGTACATTCAGAAGAACAACACACTAGAAGTGAAGACTCCAGGTTTGATTGTTTTAAATTATCATGCTACATTACAAGTAGGTGTTGTAGTTGTGAAAAAAATCATTAAACTATATTGATTATATATATGTACTTATGAGTCTCCTCTAGGAGATATTCTTGTTTTGTTTCCCTTCGTTTGTTTCCTTGTTCCAGGCAGGTTAACAAAAGAGGAAGATCTTTTTCCTTCAAGACTTCTAAGGGAGTCACTCGACTCAGAGGGAGTCAAAACTATTTGAGAAGAAAGAAAAGAAAAATACCTTCTCCCCCTCAGCAGTTCAGAGGGAGAAAACCATTGATACAACTAATCTAGTTGATATTTCCAGGGAATTTACAGTAGGCCATAAAAGGCATGTCTGGGTTGACAAACTCTGCAAGAGGAAACAAGACATGCAACTGATGGAAGTTTCAAGAAATACAAAAATGAGACTTGTAGTCAAGAAGATTCTCACAAGCAGAGGGAGTGACCTATGATGAGACATATTGATCTAGTATCTTGATGCACTCCCATCTATACTACCATCCATGAGTTAGAAACTACATCAGATAGATGCATTCTTGATGAGTTTGGGGTGTCAGCGAGACTATTTTTGATCCAAACCTATACTATTACATTGTTGGTGACGAGAGCCTGATTTTTATGACTTATTCAGGAAGTCATGTTGTTGAATACAAGAAAGCCTCAATGTCTGATTTCGAGATGAAAGATATGGGTATGATGCACTACTTCTTGGGACAAGAAATATGAAAAAGGGCCAATGAGAATTTTCCCAAGTCAAGGAAAATATACAGTGGGAATATTAAAGAAGTTCAGTATCACAGAATGCAAATCCATGGTGATGGATTTGAAGAAAATGAATGATGATGATTCAGACGAGATTGATCCACAATTGATTGGATCACTGATGTATCTGGTTAACACCAGACTTGATTCATGACATGCAATGTATGCATTTAGTCATACCATGAGTCAACTGAGAAATACTCACTGGACAACAATAAGACATGTATTGAGATATATGCGAGGCACAGTTATATATGGCTTGAGATATGCCTCCAGTGAAGACTTGAGTTTGTAGGGATATGTAGAATGGGAAGAAAGTACAGTGGACTAGAAGAGCACATCTGATTGTTGTTTTCCATGATTTCCTCATGCAATAGGAAACAAATATTTGTGGCCTTGAGTATCACAGAAGCAGAGTATATATCATTGAGTTGAGAGTGCGAAGTAGTGTGGCTTCATAAGCCTCTAATCGATTTACTTGATCATGAGATGGATCCTATGATTATAACCAGAGTTGTGTGAATCTCTTTGAGAAACCTGTGTTTCATGATAGATCGAAACACATTGTGAAAAAATATTATTTCCAGAGACATGATGCAGAGGAAGGAAGTACACACGAAGTACCTTCCTACACATGAGTAGTTTGCATACATCTTCACCAAACTGACTTGGTGAATAATACCTCTCTAGTTGAGAGGGAGTGTTGATGACTACAACCAAGATGAAGTTTGAAGTACTTTCGTGCAAGACTTGTCCTGATGGAGAATTCCTCCCTAGCTAAGAGGGAGTGTTGATGATTACAACTATGTGAAATATTCTCTAGGGCATAGACTAATTGAGCCGACCTAAGAGAGAGCCCCTGAGATGGGTGTGTGGTTCCTATCTGAGACAAAATTAGAACATAGTGATGGCCTCCTCCTTACAGTGAGTTGAGAAGAACTCCAAATTATTCTCCTATGTAATGCAGTAAGAAAGGAGATCTACTAAGTTGGACATGCATGTGGCTGAGCACAAGGTGAACGTGTGAATTCCCATAGAGTTGGGTGCATTGTCATGAGACAAATATGAATATGATGTATTAGCCTCCTCTGAGCAGAGAGTTGAGATGATGAAATCCAGATGAATCTTTTGTGTAATGCAGTGGGAAAGAAGATCTATTGAGTGGATGTGCTTGTGGACGAGCATAGGTGAACGTTACCTAGTAGTTGATAACTCGTGAGTGTGGTTCTCTTGTGATACGCAATGAGATAGAGATATGGACATCCCTATGGATGTGCCCCTAGTGGCTGATCACTAGTGGGTGTATGAGATGCCTTTCTATATTGTTCAAGATTCAGACTTGCCTGTAACCCTAATCGTAATGTAAAGGGTATAGGTCGGCCCCGACTTAATGTAAGAGATAATTAATATTAAAGATAATTAATATGGTAATTATTAATTTAATTATGATTTATTGAGGTTGGCCCTATTGTGACAATAGGAACATCATTTGATGTGACAAGTCTTATATAAATAAATGTGAATCCCCATTGAGGAAGCACACTTATCATTGTGTCATCTCATGATTTAAGAATTTGTGGTATGAAATTATGAGAATTAGAGAACACCCTTGTGTGCTAGGTTTGGTGATGGTGTAGGAGGCCTTTCTCTTGAGGATTATAGCAAAGGATTGGTTGGGTTTTCTTCCCTTATTGAGAAAGATTTCCCATGATACTTCTTGTGTTCTTGTGCATGGTTATTCTTCTTGTGATCTTGGTTTTTTGAATTAGTTATGATTCAAGTAATATTTAAACATAAAATTTAAAGAGTATACAAGAGACATAGCTCATTGAAAAATCAAGAAGAAGAAGAAAGAGAGAAATAATGGAAGAATTCTCATTAACCGTTATGAATAATGAATAATTTACACATGATATACTCTATATAAATCAACCAATGTGCACTAGAGGAGAAGCCAATGCACCATAGTGGTGGTATAGAGTGATATGGACACACACCAACAATTACGGGAGTAAACGTCCACCTAGTTTAGTCTCTCAGGAAGTTACAAGAGTGATTTTCCACTTAGCTTATTTAACTAGTCTACCAGTCTTCAATTAACTGACTAAAACAGAGTGAAGTGAGGAGGAGATTAGGGAATCATGGGTAGTTCTCCATTCTGGTGATGATACCAAGGCTAATTCACATTAGCTGGTGATGATCCCAATGTTTCATGGTGCCAAAACCAATGCAACATCTAGACTCCACTCAACTAGTCAAACAGAAGTGAAAACTTAAGAGAATATTCTCCCTAGAGAAATATTCTTCCAAAAATATAGGAGACTGGATAATGACTAATAATTACTAATAAACAAGGAAAAACCTTAGGAAAAATAAATCCTAAGTGTGTGTGAAGTAATTCCAACACCCCCCCTGAACATCACTATGGTGAAAATAAAGAATGGGTCCCAACAACGAGGCCATGTTAGGTAGCCAAATACAAAAGATACACTGAAATAAAGTGAGGAAAGAGGGAAAACCTCATGGAAAAAACCCCGTGTCAAGGTAGAATGTAAGTAAACAGAAGAACTACAATTTCTAGGCAATTGTGTCCTTCACTCCAAGACGACTTGGCAGAGAATGGAACTTTTGCTCAGTGAAGATCTTGGTGAATATGTTTACCATATGTTATGTTGAAGGAAAGAACAGTAGGTCGGTGATCCCCTCATGAACTAAGTCTCAGATGTAGTGCATGTGGATCTCAATGTTCTTCGTCCGCTGCCTCTAAAATGGATCTCTGTAGAAGTTCATATTGCTCTGGTTGTCACATAAGATGACTATCGACCGATGAAACTGAATGTCCAACTCACTGAGAAAATGTTGTGGCCATATAGCTTGAATGGTTATGTTAACTACCCCTCTATACTCTGCCTCGAATAAAGATAGACCAATGGCATATTTCTTCTTGCTCGACCAACAAATAGGCCAAGAACCAAGACTAAGTGAGTAACCATATGTGGACTTGTGATCAGTGGTATCGCCAGCCCAGTCAGAATTAGTGAACCCGATGAGATATAATGTAAAGTCTGTTTCATAATGAAAATAAAAGGTGATGGTGCCTTGCACGTATCGAAGGATATGCTTTGCATCCTTCCAATGTAGCTCATGCGACTCCTGCATGAACCTGGAAACTGAGCCAACTGCAAAGGAGAGGTCTGTTCTGGAGTATGTGAGATACAAAAATATCCCCACTAGTTTTTTGTATAGTGTACTGTCAACTAGTGGAGTGTCCTTGCCATCCTCAAGTTTGACTCCTGATAGGAAAGGAGTCGGAGCAGACTTGCAGTATGTCATGTGAAATATATCAAGGAGATCTTGTGCATATTTGGCCTGAGATAGTTTGAGGCCTAATGCATCCTGAATGATCTCGAGTTCAAGGAAGAAGTGTAGTGGACCCATGTCCATCATAAAAAACCTATCATGTAGAATCCTATTGACCGCAACAATCATTGAATTTGTGCAACTGGTGATCAACAAATCATCAACATACATAACTAAGAGTGGAAGTGAATCAGTCGTCCGGAGCATGTGGACATTCGGGTCTGATTTACAATGTACAAAGTTCTGTGACAACAAGTAGGAGTCCATATTGGCATACCATTCCCTTAGAGCCTTCTTGAGGCCATAAAGAAACTTTTTCAGTTGACATACCAAAGATGAATCCTGCATAAATCCCTAGGGTTACTCCATATAGATATCCTCAGAGAGATCACCATGAAGAAATTAATTCTTCACATCCATCTGATGGAATTCCCATCCTTTGGTTGTCACAATGGAAAGTTCCAAATGTATGGAATCCATCTTCGCTACTGGAGTGAAGGTGTCATCGTAGTCAATTCCATGTACCTGTTGAAAGCCTTTGGCAACAAGCTTGGATTTGTATCTGCTAATCTGTCCATCCATTGTACTCTTGGTCCTGTAGAATTATCTGCACTTGACAAGTTTCCTTCCAGAAAGAAGGGGAACCAGATCCCAAGTCTCGTTCTCGAGGAGGGAGTTGTACTCCTCCTGCGTGGAGGATTCCCAAAAGTTATTTCCAACATCCTCACCATAAGACTGTGGATTTGAAGAATGAACCAAGAAAATATGTCTTGAGGGAAATGGTTGAGTGGAGTTAAGTGCAATAGGAGGCTCGTCTAACTAGGATTGATTCCTCCTAGTATTGGTTGGATTACCAACAAGATCCCCAACATCCTGAAGAGTAATATGTTCCCACTTGGGCCTCTTCTTTGGCTTTGCATATGCATAGGGATGCTCTGACTTTGCATCTGACTATAATGAATCTATATCTGGATCATTTGACTCCTATGAATTAGAACTCTCTTCTGAAGAACAGTCGACATGTGCATTCTCATCATCTTAGATAGGTGGAAGAATGAATGTGTTTGAATGCAACTGTTGAGGCACATGCAAGACACTTTCCTCGAATTGGACACTTCGATCGATAATGATTCGGTCCGAGGAAAGATCAATAAGTTTGTATCCCTTTGCATTGTCAGGGTATCCAACAAAAATACACTCAATGCTCTATGGATCAAGTGCCTTCCTCTTTTCAGAGGGAATTTGGGCCCATGCACGTGAACCGAAAATACAAAAGTGGGCCACTTCCGGTTTGAGGCCACTCCAACCCTTGTAGGGGGTCTTATCCTTGACATATATATGGGGAGATGTGTTTTGGATGTAGGTTGCATAATTAAGTTCTTTGGCCCATAGTCTTTGTGGTAGTGACTTTGCATGTAGCATGCAAGATTCCATCTCTTTTAGATATATGTTTTTTCTCTCAACAACTCTATTTTGTTGTGGAGTATAGTGAACTATATGCTACAACTGAACCCCTTCCTCATGACAAAGATTTTGGATCTCATGATTGACATACTCTCCCTCATTATCAGTTCTGAGTACTTTAATTTTCTTTCCATGCTGTGTCTCAACAAGGGCTTTAAAATCTTTGAGGTGTTGAAAGACCTCAGATTTTTTCCTGAGAAAGTGAATCCATGTGAAACATGAGAAATCATCAACGAAAATGAGAACAAACCTCAATTTTCTGATTGATGGATGTGGAAAAGGACCCATGAGATCATTATGGATCAAATCTAAAGGAGAGGAAGCTCTATGAGTCTTTCCTTTGTTGAATTTCTCTTGAGGATGTTTTCCAAGAACACATCCCTCACAAATTCCTTTGGAGAAATGGATGTCTGGTAGACCATATTCCAATATTTTCTTATTAATTTGTTGCATATGTCTAAAATTCAAATTCCTAAATCTTTCATGCCATATCCTACTACTTTCATCAGCATGGGTAAGCAGTAAGCAAAATCTAGTTCAATAAATTCAGAAAATGTATACAATCAAGATTGATGATTTACCTCACTGGTAGCGACCCTGGAATTGGTTTGCATGTCATATATGTCCAGTGCATTTGGTGTGAAGATGACTTTATTTGTGGTGTCAGAATTCGTCATCCGATACACAGAGATAAGATTGACAGAAATTTTGGGAACATGCAACACATTCTCGAAGCTTCTATTGGTGAGTTCAATCCTTCCTTTGCCAGTGACCTTGATTGGAGAGTTGTTTCGCATCAGAATTGGAGGACCTTTTCATTCATACAATGAAGAATAGACTTCTTTTGTGGCAACCATGTGATGTGATGCTCCTGAATCTACAATCCAATCATTGGGAAAGGAGTTGATGGCAATCAAAGCATGGCTAGAATTGTCTTTCTTGGGATTCTGATCTTCTGGGTTCTTCTTCTTGTCACCCTCAGGGATGAGATATCCAAGGTTGTTTTGTTGAAGTATTTGAGTCATTATATCTATTTTTTTTCTGCATGCACGCAGATTTTGGATGGAATCCTTTATGGCAGTATGTTCATTTCTACCCTTTCCACCTTTGGATCCAGAGGCATCAGTGAAGGGTTTTGAATACCCTTCCTTCTTCAGATTTGCATAAGATTTCCTTTTGTATTTATCTTTATATTTATGATATTGATGGCTGCCATTTTTCATAGTAAGTGCATGTGCCTTTGAGCCTTTAATATTTCCCATGCTGATGAGCTTGGTTTTCTCTTGTGTTCGAGATTCGATAAATTCTTCAAGAGAAGGCATCTTCCAGGTGGCTCCAAGGGCAAATTTGACTGAATGGAATGTGGATATGAACATAGATAATTCAGGAGCAATTTTGGAGAGAATGGTGAGAGCCATTTGTTTCTCCTCCTTAGATTTATCAACCCTGCAAGCTTTGAGTTGCGACAATAAATCCTTGAATTTTGTAAAGAAATATTGGAGATTATCAAAGATTTTTGGATCCAATGTGAAAAATTATACCTTGAGCATCTGTCCCCTTATCTCATCCTATTTTCCAAAGAGCCCTTACAATTTGGTCAAGGATTCATTGGGGGTTTTACAAGAAGATATGTGAAAAAAGGAGATCGAGAGAGATGAGATTGCAAATTGTTTTGAATGATTCATCCATTCGATTTAGATACTTGGATTTTTCTATGGATGATGTCATTTTTGTGTCTTTATTAAAGGTTAACCTGTACAATCCTTTGGTTCATATATGTATGATTATTCTCTCCTTCCATGAAAAGTAATTGTAAGGTGTAAGAATGAATTCTTCTGGGAATTCCATCTTTTCGCTATCTTCAATATTTGGTACTTGTTGTTATAACCCTAAATTGCACTAGACATACTTACCTGGCATCAGGCCATCTGAGACTCCTTCTTTCCCAAAACAATACTGAATAACTCTTCTTAAAAACCCCCTTCATAAAGTCCCATGCACCCTTCTCCATTACTGCACGCATGTACATGATAGCTGCTCCAATACAACCCGTGTGTACCTACAAAAGCATGGGAAAAGGAAATTTGATGATGGAACACACAACTTTGGGAAAGTTAACTAAACCTTTTGACCATGCATGGCCGGTCATTTGACAAAATACCTAGCTCCTTCTAGCCTATAAAAGAAGGGTTAGGGGTCCCATTTGAAAGGAGGAAAATCATAGTAAAGAATCTATACCCAATTGAGCATTCCCCTTGTCCCAACTGTTACACATCAAAATCACTCAACTGGATAAGTGTCGCATATTGCCTCTCAATTGTCGCAAGTGTCGCAACTCCCTTACAACTTGTCGCAAGTGTCGCAAGTTGGATATAGAGTGTCGTGAATGTTGTCAAATCATGTTATCACAACGACGACACTAAGGAGACACTTGAAACATCTTATATACTTGGTTTGAAGGAAGAAACTGGTTCACTGGAGTAAAACATCTCTCAGCACCTAAGAGGGCTTCTAAATCAAGGATTTGGAAGGGGAACACTCCCCTAAAACTGCTTGAAAAGCGCTGGCGCCCCTCTACCATGCTTCAGAAGCGTTGTAGCACTTCTCCACCCTTTTGCAGAAGCGCTACTCAGATTTGAAGCGTTGGCGCTTCCCCTGGCCTTCTCTGGAGCGTTGTAGCACTCTGATGCCCCTTTTGAGGGAGCGCTCTCCATTCTGGGTAAATTGTTAGCCCGGTGAGAAGAATAAGGGGAAAATCATTCGAGTTTAGGAGGCGGTTGAACTCGAATTCTTGGTTCTATCAAGAGATCTCTGATCCAAGGAGGAAGTTCCTAACTGGTTCTAAACATAACTCAAGTGGTTAGGCCCTTCCTAGACTATATAAGCAAACTCTATGGTGATGAAGAGGAGGAAGAACTGAATATGTGAAACTTATGATCTTGGAGGAAACTTGCAGTCAGCCAAAGGAGAGCAATCATCGAAGCTGCTGTCATCCAGGTTGTGGATCGTTTAGGCAAGG
>ML794501.1:110929-158605 GCA_009831015.1 Picea engelmannii
TGTTGTCATCCAGGTTGTGGATCGTTTAGGCAAGGGTTAGACGAAGAGGACTTGACGAAGCTGTCGCATTCGCATCTACGATTGTAAGCACTGCTGTCGTTATTCTCATTAATATGACACGCTTGGCCTGTTTCTTTCTAGTTGGTGTCTGATGTTACATGAACTTATCATTCAGTGATAGATCTGTTTTCAAGCTAATGTCAATAGAGTAGGAAGTGGTCGTATCTTGTTTTGTCCACAGACCTCAACGAGGAGCAAAGGATTGGAGTGCAACTCGGAGCGTGCAGGGACAAATGTCGGTTAAGAGGTACTTCTGTTACTCTCCCTTCTCGTGCATTAGGCTTAGATAGATTCGAAAGAAATTCAGTGTCCATGATAAGCACTTTTCTGTCTAGGGTTAAGGTCAAGCCTTAGAGGTCGATCTACTTGTCCGCAGGCAGATTTTCCTACAACACCAACCTTTAGCCATCCTTGTGTAAAGAGAATTATAGAGCAAATCAGTTGGAGGATAGTTGAAGAGGAGCCTAGGAATAGTTTCAAGGAGCAGTTCCGAGCACATATTGTAAGTTTACTCTTGTAAAGATTAATAAAAAAAGGAATACTTTTCCCATCCCGCCATATCATGTGTTCAAGTTGAATGTTTATTTTATGATATTTTCAATACTAACCCAACAATTAGTATATGAAATGCATGTTCGCAGCTTTTTGTTTGTTCATGTGTGAATGCAAGTCAACTTTGGGAGGAGGATTGCAATCAAAGAGTGAGTGAAAGCAAATGGATCGACATCAAATGAAGGGCTTAAGGTAGAGTTACCGAATCTCATTTACAGCTTTGTATTACATGAATGTGGGGTTTTGTGTTGGGAGAATAGTAAAGAGTAGAAGCCTTTGAAATGGTCATTTTCTACATGGATGATTAGAGCCCTTAAATTCTAAGTCCGTAGGAGGGATTCCCACCCGCAACATAATTGGGATCAAGGTTCCCTTGTTGATATCGATTTGTTAGACTTATTCTTGCCCTCGGATGAAGAAATCATTGAAGAAACGACTAGTTTGGACAAACCCTGGGACGATCTCCATCACAGATCATACTTTTTCATAGAGTTAAGAAGAATCAAAGTAGGGGAATTCACCTTGACTATGACTGGAGATAGGTCTTGTCCTATCAATCCTTTGGCTACACATGAGGTTTATGCCGAGGGTAATATGGAAACTATCGCTGAAACTATACCTATTAATATCTCTAGAACCCTTGGCGTCATGGAGAATGTTTTTGTCGAAGATGACTGTTCCCCCAAAGAGATTCAAATCTACACATACTTATTTAAAGAATTTCGTGAAATTTTTGCCTGTTCTTATGAGGAAATGCCAGGAATTGATCAAAAAATAGTCGAACATGAAATCAGAACTTATCTTGATGCCAAGCCAGTTCGGCAAAAGCTTCGTCTAGTTAATCCCATGAAAGAAACAACTATTAAGGTTGAAGTAGAGAACTTCTCAAAGAAGGTTTTATCTATCCTGTTCATTTGACCCAATGGATGTCAAATCCTGTGTCGTTCAACAAGAAACAGGGCACGATTCACATATGTACAGATTTTCGTGATTTGAACAAAGCCTGTCCAAAAGATAATTTTCCCACACCATTCATTGACCAGATAGTCGATGAATGCACCGATTGCAAGGCTTTTTCTTTCATGGATGGTTTTTTAGGATATAATCAGATATAGATCAAACTCGAAGACCAACACAAAAAAAAATTTCATTTGCCCATGGGGTACATTTGCCTATCGTAAGATGCCTTTTGGTCTAAAAAATGATGGAGCTACCTTCCAGCGGGCCATGTCTTTCACTTTCCATGATCTCAAGCATATAGTCGAAGCCTACTTAGATGATTTAGCATCACGCTCTTGTAAGGGAGATGATCATCCCACAAACCTTCGACTTATCTTTGAGCGATGTCGCTACTTCTGGATTCACTTGAATGCTAAAAAAATGAATATTTTGCATGATGTTAGGCCGTTTGTTAGGTTTCATAGTGTCAACAACAGGGATCATGCTCGATCCTCTTAAGGTTGAAGCAATATTTCATTTTCCTTCCTCACGTACAATCCTTCAACTTTAATGTCTACAAGGAAAGGAAAACTTTTTGAGGCGTTTCATCACAAACTATGTCGAGATCACAAAGGGTTTTATGCACTTACTGAAGAAATACATCCCTTTTCATTGGGATGATGCTGCTCAATGCTCCTTCGAAGCATTGAAACATGCCCTCACAACTGCCCCTCTGCTTCGGCCACCCAATTATAACAAAGATTTCTTATTATATTTGGCTGCAGCAGAGTCAATCATCGACATGGTCTTAGTTCAGGAAGATGATTTGCTCTCAGAATATGTGATCTATTACCTAAGTTGAGGCCTCATTGGACCAAAACTCAATTCTTCTCATATCGAGAAAATTGCGTTGGCAGCAGTCCATGCTGTCCAATGGTTCCATCATTATATTGTGTTTCGCAAGACCACCGTCATTGTCGTTGTGAATCTATTTCAATATGTGTTGACACGATGGGTAATTGATGGAAAGATCAGTAGATGGATAGTCGTCCTCAAGTAATTTGACATAGATTTCATTTTGACAAAATCCAAAAAGTCCTGGGTCTTTGCGGAACTTATCTCGAAACTTCCGGTCGAGTCAGGTGATGTTATGCCTGAATAATTGCCTATTCAAGGAGATATGTTTTTGATACTATCTTCGGACCCCTGGTATGGAGATATTCTAGTCTATCTCTAGAATTTGAAATGCCCTACCTCTGCTTCTCATGATGAACGTTGCCATATATGTCATTAGGCCAAGAACTATCTCATCCTCAAGGACACTCTCTATCATCAAGGTGTAGATTGCATTCTTCATCGATGCCTCATTCATGAAGAAGAGAAAATCGTGCTTAACGATTGCCATAATGGAGCATGTGGTGGTCATTTGTCTAGGTTGGAAACAACCCAAAAGATTTTACGAGTCGGTTACTTCTGGCTGACACTAATTAAAGATTGTATCGAATCGGTCAAGAAGTGCCACCCGTGTCAGATCTTCTCTTGGAAGATGAGGGAAAGTCCCACTCCCATGTTTCCTATCATCACAGTTGGTCCCTTCACCAAGTGGGGGATTGATTACACTACCTGCAACCTTCCTTTAGCAAGGGGGCACTGTTATATCATTGTAGACATATACTATTGCACGAAGTGGGTCGAAGCTATGCCAACATTTAAAGATGATGGAGAGACTGCAACTCTCTTTTTGTTCAACCAGATAATTTCCAGGTTCGACATGCTAAGAGAGATTGTCACTGATCATGGCAGTCACTTTCATAACCAAATGATGACTGAATTAACATCAAATCTTGGGTTGTGAAAAGAACATTCATCACCCTACTACCCCTAAGCGAATGGTCAGGTGGAAGCTATAAATAAATCTCTTAAGACCATCCTACAGTGAACGATCAATTTAGCCAAGTCAAATTGGCATTTGATGTTATACTCAGCATTATGGTCTTACCAAATGTCTGTTGAGACTGTTAGCACTATGTAATTTTCCTAAGGCTGCTGAGGCAATCACAGAGGTAACCTCAAACCGCTTCGAGTCTTGGATCTAGCCCTCCAAGACTCAGAGAGGGATCTCTCTATTAGATTTAACTTTGTTTGTAATAGGACTGATGTTAGGATAGCTATAAAAGCAAGGAAAATATAGAGTTTTTGATTTTGAGATGGTTAGTTTGGGACAGCAAGGAAATCCATTGGGCAAATGGGGTCTGTGATTAAAAGTGATTCACATATCAGATCTGGACAGGACTGTTACACAGGGCATGGTTGCAGAAACATTGGATCGATTTAAGTTTAAATGGCATGGATGAGAGGAGAAATAGGTGAGGAAAAACAAGGCACAAGAGAAGATAAGAATTCCTGCACTAAGCTTTAGAAGATAAACATAAAGATCACCACAAGCTGAGAGGCAGAGTATTTGATAATAAATTATGCCCCTATTACTTTCCTTCTGGTAATAAGAAATGAAAACAAAATTAAAGATAATAGGGAAAACATTAAACAGAGGAAGACACCACTAGCATTTCCACACAGAAATCCTGAGAACAGTTTGCACATTTCTGAGTTGATCATCTAAATATTATAATAACATTAACTGGCCATACACAGCCCAAGCTCCAACAAAGAAAATGAAAATTACAGGTCTTTGGACCTCTCACACAGGTCGAGCCTCTAATCAGAAAGAGATTTACTGTTGAAACACACTCATACAGATTGAACCTCCTCACATCTAGTCCCAGTCGAACCCCCTCTCCGCCTTTTATAGCTCTATATATAATAAAAATCCCCCCCAGCCCTCAAAGATTCGGGCCTTAACTCTGTATTCTAAGAATAGTAAATAGTTACAATAGTTGACACCTGTAGATTTGTCTCCAACAGTAAACTAATTGAAAACTGAATTGGTGATTGTTTACTTTGACATCTGGAGTTGGTTAATGGTTGGCTGGCGAATGGAAATTAACAGCATAACAATGAACAAATGTGGCAGCAGTCGAATGCCTTGATGTGGTTTAGGTAACTGTAACTTCCTGCCATGTGTTTTCTGTAACCGAATTTTTGTTTGCCAGCAACTGGGATACATTCCATTTGTCATTCATGGAATTAAATTGCCATATGACCTCGAATTTGAACGATGCTTCCAACTATGATGCTCTGCCACCTGTGATTAACTGCTCCCTAAACATGTGGACATCAATTTGAAGTCAGATTCCCTGTTTGCCACATGTTTCAGTCAATGACTAGAGCTGGGATATTTTGCCAACGAGCAGGGATCCTTCCAAATGATAATATGACACTTGTATAATAACTTTAGTCTTTCGTAGGACTGGTGCCTTCAATTTGTAAACCACTTGTGTTCCCTAAGGTGATTGAGGTTGGCAGGGAATCCTCCGTATTAGCATCAACAGGAGGCAACAATTGTGACTCTTGTCCCAACAATTACATTGATGAAGCTACAAATAGATTATCAGGCTTTCAACTACCAGAGGTAGAAAAATCTTTCAAACTGGTTGCAATAGCAGCCATCAATTCTGGATCTTCATAATCTAACGTTTTATGCATGCAGTCAAAAGGTTGGCCAAATGAATTCAGATAGTAACTCTAAACTTTCTGGCTCCCCAGGCTAGCAGCTATAGCAGCCCTCAACTGAGAATTTTCGTAATTGGAGCTATGAAGTTGTCCCACCCTTCACCTCAGCAGTAGAAAATATATTTGACATAGACTCTTTTTCTTTTTCATGAGAGGCATCATGTGTTGTTGCCATGGATTGTGATCCTCTGTGCATCATCAGGAGTAAACCAATGCCCACAAGCATTGCTAGTTTCAGAACTAGAGACAGGGCAATCCCTTGGAAACTTGCCTCTCACAAGGAAAATGCTCCAGCCCGCCAAGCTTTACATTAATTTTCAATATAACATTAGCAATGTAATCAGGCTTACATTTTTTGACATAATCTACCAAGCAACACTGGGTCCAAACACCAAACACTAACTCACACAACCTATTTACAATAGCATAAAGGTGTTCGTTATCCTGTTGAGACGTTACGCAGAGGATAAACTCGAGAGGGTTACCATTCTCAACCATTTGTCATATAGGTGTTTGAATTTAATCAACTGCTTGCTTTTGTGACAACTCTAGGCATTAGACGCTGTGCTATACCACCTCTCATGTAACCCTTCGACTTTGATGAAATCTTTTTAGTTTTACACTTGCTGTGATCATCCATGTCAGTTATTTCAATTATTTCAACATCCCCAAAATCACATTGTTTATCGTGACATTCTGAAGAATTTAGTGATGTCTTTGATGGCACGAGCATATCTCCATGAGAGTTGTTAGCATGAGAAATTCTTGGACCTGACTTCATTTGACAATCTGATCCTGTTGTTGTAATGAAAACAGAAGTAAGTGCACAAAATCTTCTTGCAGCATCGGATGACGAACCATTTTCTTCCATTGTCACCTCCAGTCTTTCTTCCTGCTAAGACATTTATGATAGTTGTCTTTCCAGCACCACTGACACCCATCAATGCTGTAAGAACCCAGGTCTGAATGACCCTGTAACATTTTGGAGTAATTGAAGTCTCTCTTTAGTCACTCCTTGCTTCCTCATTTCAGGGGGCATTTCAACAAAGTAATTGACATCTTCGATAAACGTGGCTAGTGTTTCAAATGGAAGACCATTCCTCGTTTTGGAGGAACCCTAGTGCAACCTCCAAACCCAACTCATTATTCCCTTCTAGACTAGTTGATAGCTTACGCATTCCTTTGATCTGCATTTCAAACACCTGTCATAGGGTTTAAAGGCCGTGTTTATATATTTTTGACTTTTTTGGGGGACTAATCCCACATGCATGTGGTAGACTCACCATTTGGCATTTATATAACCCAACAGTTACACACAGTATCGATGAAATGAGCCTGGTGCTGGGCTTTGGACTTAGGTGTTGGCGCTGTGCTGGTGCTGCTTGTCTGCTCTTGGTTCATGAAATGGAGTATATCCCTTGGTGTCGAGCATTAGGAAGTTGGCCTTAGGTCAATATTTTTTGCTAAAAATTATGTTAATTTTTCACAAAACTATGCACAAAGGCAAAGGCCGAGGGGCCATTTTTTGCTTAATTCACCAAAATAAGTTATAAAAACCCGATTTTGGTGAGTAAACCCAACCTTATATTTGACCCACCAAAAAATTTCTCCATTCGAATCAATTCACCATTTTTTGCTTAAAAATGCACCAGAACTCGGTTTGAAACTTGCGCGCAAGAACTTATCTTATGCTTGGACAGTGTCGTGTGCTTTTCGTCGCCCTTGCCAAGCGTCGTGAGTGAACACATGTGCCTGGAAAACATAAATATTATTCAGAACACTGATCCCCTATTATATAGGGTTCTAACAGAGACTACAACTGATTTCTCACATTTTCAACTCGTTTACGAGCTGGAAGCAGTCTTTCCTATAGAATGTTAGATCTCGTCCCTAAAATTGGCAGTACATTTACTGTCAGACACTTCTCCACTTGAAGAGCGGTTATTATAACTTGAGTGGCTCAATGAGAAATGTCGTGATGTGCCCATTGCCAATGAGGCTCACAAACAAAAAGTCAAGTGTCAGTATGATTGGTCTGTTAGTCCTCAAATTTTCTCTAAAGGCGACCTTGTCCTAGTCTATGACCAGGATAAGGACTCCCTAGGGGCAGGCAAATTCAAACCCATGTGGTTCAGGCCTTTCATCATAAAAGAGATTCTAAAAAAGAGCACTTATCGTCTGGTAGACTTTGAGGGAAATGCTTTGGCGGAGCCTAGAAATGGGCTCTACCTCAAGAAGTATTACTCATAGGTAGGTCACCTTGGGTAACTTTTTGTAACATATGTATAGTCTTTATACTATTACTTTCTAGTTTCTTTTGGTTTTATGGATGTGTCATTTTTGATGTTATCTTTTATCACTATGGTAGATGTCAAGTGAATCAGAGGTGTTCGTTGGGTACACAGATGATGCTAGCCGACACACTTGGAGGCTCGGCTCCATAGCGGGTAATTTTTACACCTTAGGGCCAATTATTATCCTCGGGAGGTATATGTTTAGGCAACACCACAAATAATGTCACCAAATATAGTGCAATTATTGAGTTTCTTCTTGATACTCTGTCATTTGGTATCTCTCACCTCCGCGTCTATTTAGACGCTCAACTAGTTGTGTCTCAGTTAAATAGAGTCTATCGTGTTCATGATCCTACTTTACACCGATGATTCCTTAGGGTACATCTCTTAGAACGAAGCTTTGATTATATTACATATTTTCATGTTCCTAGGAGATTAAATCAAGTCACAGATACTCTAGCTAATCAAATCTTAGATTGGCATCTCACACACATATAAGAAAGGCATACACATGCACATGTAAATACATTTTTAAAGGCAAAAATAATCCATAAGAGATAAAAATACATAAAAATCCATATATAATATCAAAATCATCAGAGTACATAGGTGGGCGCATGCACGTCAAAAATACGACCAATAACGAGTCATGGGGATTATGCCCACAAAAAATATATACAAGTAGTGCCCTCGGCATGTGAAAAGTCCAGCCTAACTAAGGACGGGGCCTATGGGTCCTGTTGTAATAATCAACGACGTTTGCCAAACGCTGAAAAAGCCAGACCCATGTCCGTGGTGCTCCACTATGTGAGGTTGCATAGAAGGTGACAGATCCTCGATATCTACCATGGGGACTGTGCGAGTGAGTGAGGTAAAAATTTTCTCTACTCGTCTCATAACCCTCTTAGCCTCACCGGATGGAAGATCTCCTGCTGCTGCTAGTCCCCCTGCAGCAACGGGTGTAGCCCCTGACTGAGGACATTACCTGTAACTCGTATAATCCATTGGTCGCAGTGGTCCGACATCTACACATAATAGACACATATCTATCAACTACTCTGGTATAAAAAAAATGATATATAAATTACATATGTTTAAAAAAAAAAAAAAATGATGCAAACTTACCCATCTCTCCTCGCTCCTCGTCGGGAGGTACCGGTATCTTAGGGTCTCTCGAGAAGTCAATCCCAACATAAGGGTAATCCTATATGACTGGAATCTATTGTGACAACCAAGAAAAAAAAGTCATCATCAAAAGACTCATTGGTCCTTCCTCCCCCCTGTCATGGCAACAACACTGCCTATCTACATATCGCGGGAAGAGAGGCCTGATGCCCTTGTACCACCTCTCGACGGTTGAAACTAGGCACTCTTTCAAAGAAGAAAGAGAAAAGAATCGTTCCGAACCCAAAGTTCCTCTAATTATGCAATCGACAGTTTGTTAGTTGCCTCTTCATACAGTCCAATAATGTGGTGATCCAATCAAAAATCTATGCATTTAAGCACTGAACGACACAGTTCATCTATGCATGGGAAGCCTAATGCAAAGTGGCAAACCATCTAATCTTCTTGATGAGAAACACTATCACCTGCAATGATATGTCTGAGATATTGCTTATCAACACTTGCGAGCTCGTCCTGTATGTACCCGCCTCACAATGGAGTCCAATCAACTCCGATATGTTATGAGGCCTAGAGGGAAATGTACGGAAGTTGACTAGTTCCCCTTGCTGAGAGAGGCCATTCAAAAAGTATATGTCCTCCATCGTTGGCACCAGTGACTGCCCCTCTAGCATAAATTCCTCTGCGTCAGGATGACAATAATCAACCAAGGCATTCAGTAACCTAGTTTGTGATCTCATGAAAGGACATAGAAAGAATTTTAGCAACCCACATTGCATTAAGGAAGCAACAACATTGGGGTCCTCCTCAACCAATGCACTAATATCCTCATGCTCTCTTTCCCTCCAGTGAACATACATCCTGCAAAAAACCAAGCTCAGGAGGCTTAACCCTTGCTTTTAAGTTTTTTCCATTAAATGAAGGGTCCACGCGGGCTGTAATGATGACAATCGCGTGTACACGCGTGCAATTTTTCCTCTGTCCGAGTGTACATGGGGGATGTCATAAGACAACCCGCTTGGACTTAGGGCCGACTTTTTAAAGGTCAATGCCCCTCCAAAAAATAAAATTAAATGCATAAAGAAAGATTTAGATTGCAAGAGGAGAGAGTTTATACTTACTTGGTCCAAGTGGATGGTTGTTTCGTCCATCGAGGCTCTCGTAATCAATTCTTTTCACAAAGGGCCAGTTGTGGCTTGTAGTCAATTTCTGAATTAACAATGGCGATAATGAGCTGCCAACTTCTATTTATAGAGGTTTTTTGCCCTTTTTTGTCAAATTTCGGACCTTGTTGTCATTTTTTCTAAACTGAAAATCATTTAAGCTGGTTCAAGAGTTTTCTTTGGACGGTCACGAGAAGTATTTCTTTGGGTGTTGTGATTTTTTTTTAGATTTGGGCGTTTTGACAGTCCTTTGGTAAAAAGTCATTTTTTCCAACTCATTGCATTTAAGTCGGGATTACACCTCCACTTTCTGCATCTCGTTGTCTCTTTCGCTTTGCCATAGGACTGATCCCACTGAATTGCAACACAAAACCATTGTTGTTTCTTTAGAAGTGTTGTAATTTGGTGGTAGAGCTTACTGTAACATGGATGCCCTTCGTAGATCCTAGTTCCATTATGGTGTCCATGCTGTCACTAACGACTATAGGCTCACGAGTCCCTTTTATCTTTTCCCGATTACGAGTTTGAGCCTCATTTGCATGATTCCTTATCACTCTTGACCTCACCCTCGGGACTCCCAAAACATAACGAGTCTTCTTTTAATCCCTTTTCAGACCCTCTAAAAATGAAAATATTTCCGAGCGATCTTGTTGCCCTTCATGCTCGTTAAATTGAAATTTGAAGGCATGTCTATCCAACATTAGTTTACCCCTTTTCAGTCCAAATGGTCAACTGTATGAACAAAGGTATACTCTAGGAGCCTCGGTTCTCTAGAAGAGTACTCTCAGGTATAATTTTAACCCTTTTTCGGGCCAAAGGAACTAAATTTACGAAAAAGGAACCCCCTTGGAGTCCATAGTTAAGTTGTTTTCAGACTCCCTAAAATTGAAAAGATCGCCAAGTGACCTTATTCTTTCACACTCATTAAAATGGTGCAGAAGAACATTCTTGATGGAGTCCATAGTTAAGCTTTTTTCAGACTCCTTAAAAATGACAAAATTGCCGAGTGACCTTGTATTTATCACACTCGTTAAAATGGTTTTGAATAGACGTCTGCTCTGTGCTAGTTTACCCCTTTTTCAAGCCAACTAGACTATCTTTGAAAAAGGTACCGCAACGGAGTCTCCTTTTACGTTTTTTCAGACTCTCTAAATATGAAAAACCGTCGAGGTTACCTTCTCCAGGCTCATTAAATTTACATTGAAGGACATTGCCATTGTGTGTTTTGTTAACCGTGTTTGCATACCTGTGTCTTTGGCCTAAGGCCAGCTCCATGTTTCTCTCAACTGAACCATCTGAAGCATGCCTTATACACAAGCCTTGTAGCACTTTGCCTCTACGTCTTGACACCTTTGGCCCCTGGAGGATTTTTCCTGAGTGTCCTTTTCTTGCATATATCCCTTTCCCTTGAGCATCATTGTGTTCCATGTTCTTGGAACTAGTATGTTTGTGACACTCGATCCTCCTTTGTAACGTAGCATTCTTTTATTCTTTTTCCAAAATTATTGAAAAAGATAAAAAAATCGAATATACCCTAAAAAGAGGAAGGGAAAAGTATTTTATTTTTATTGGCATCACAATGATTCGCCCTTGGATAAAGCACATCCTTCCATTTGTTCTTCAAGCTATGGGATTTAATATGACCTTAGAAATTTGTTCTCGCTATGTAGAGCTATGTCCTCCTCCATTTGGTTATTCTTCCAAACATATGGAGAGTTTGCGTTGCCTACTGCATCATGAACTTATGTCAATGCCATGCTGCCTAAGTCTCATTATTTGTCATGCTATTGTCTAAGGGAAGTTTTTACCAATCTTGAGTTGGATCATATGCAGTTTGTCTCTTGCCCTCATGCTCGGCCATCCCGAAATTCCAATCAAGTCTTTGTTTGAAATCAATGAAGACTTCAGTCTCATCATCAAGATTCTCTAGTCCATGACCGACAAGCCATTGAAGACATCTAGGTAGTGAATTCATACACTCATATTACACTCCTACCCTAGTTTTGAATATTTTGAAGTTGTTGCTCGAGCTCTGAAGACCTCATCTCCAGCCATCAAGCCTTATCAACTTCTAGAAGATGGATACTATACATGTATATGTTTTTGATTTTGAGATGTAGATCCATTGTGCATTGCTCGCGGCTACAATTTATATAGTTATATGACATGGATCTACAATGTATTTGATTGGTGGCCATGATTTTATTTCATCCCGAGCATGGGTATGCTCACCTCGATGAGACAATTGTTATTTTGCAGATGGCACCTCTCGATTTCTGGTCCTTTGGCTCACTTGTTTGGAACATTGGTGAAGATTGATAATGTATTTCAGCCATCAGATGCTCTTATTACCTCACACATTAGGGGGCTTCTGTTATAACCCTAAATTGCACCAGACTTACTTACCTGGCATCAGGCCATCTCAAACTTCTTCTTTTCCAAAAAACTACTGAACAAATCTTCTTAAAAACCCCCTTCATAAAGTCCCACATGCCCTGCTCCATTACTACACGCGTGTACACACTAGCTACTCTAATACAGCCCGCGTGTACCTACTAAAGCATGGAAAAAGGAAAGTTGTTGATGGAACACACAGCTTCAGGCAAGTTAACTAAACCTTTCGGCCATGCATGGACGGTCATTCGACCAAATACCTAGCTTGTTCTAGCCTATAAAAGAAGGGGTAGGGGTCCCATTTGAAAGGAGGAAAATCATAGTAAATAAGCTATAACCAATTGAGCATTCCCCTTGTCCCAAACTTTAGCCATACTTGTGCAAAGAAAATCATAGAGAAAAGTAGTTGGAGGACAGTTGAAGAGGAGCCCAGGACCAGTTTCAAGGAGTAGTGTCGAGCACATATTGTAAGTTTACTCTTGTGAAGATTAATACAAAAAGGAATACTTTTCCCGTCCCACCATATCATGTGTTCAAGTTGAATGTTTATTTTATGATATTGTCACAACTAACCCAACAATTAGTATATGAAATGCATGTTCACAACTTTTTGTTTGTTCATGTGTGAATGTAGGTCATATTTGGGAGGAGGCTTGCAATCAAAGAGTGAGAGAAAGCAAAGGGATCGACATCAAACGAAGGACTTAAGGTAGAGTTACTGAATCTCATTTACACCTTTGTATTGCATGAATGTGGGGTTTTGTGTTGGGCGAATAGGAAAGAGTAGAAGCCTTTGAAATGGTCATTTTCTGCATGGATGATTAGAGCCCTTAAATGCTAAGTCCATAGGAGGGATTCCCACCCACAACACCTGCAAAAAATAATTTGGTGTAGCTTTGCTTAGTAGTCTGTCGGCTCTGATACCATGTAAATGTAGTGAACCTGCACATAATAGTTCTAGCTAGAAAATACCACACACATTTGTAGAGAGAAATTGAGAAAGAAGAAGTAAGAGAGAAAGAATGGAAGAATTCTTATTAACCATTATGAATAATGAATAATTTACACATGATATACTCTGTATAACTCAACACATGCGCACCGGAGGAGAATCCAATGCACCATAGTGGGGGTCTAGAGTGATATAGACACACACCAATAGTTATAGGAGTAAACTACCACCTAATCTAGTCTCTCGGGCAGTTATGGGAGTGAATTGCCACCTAGCTGAGCTAACTAGTCTACCAGTCTTCAGTTAACTAACTGAAACAGAGTGAAGTGAGGAGGAGATCAGGGAATCATGGGTAATGCGCCAGTATGGTGATGATACCAAGGCTAATGCGCATTAGCTGGCGATGATCCCAATGTTGCATGGTGACAAAACCAATGCAACATCTAGACTCCACTCAACTAGTCAAACTGAAGTGAAAACTAAAGAGAATATTCTCACTAGAGAAATATTCTTCCTAAAATATAGGAGACTAGATAATGACTAATAATGACTAATAAACAAGGGAAAACCTTAAGAAAAATAAACCTAGGTGTGTGTGAAGTAATGCCAACAAAGAAGACAAGAGGAATCAAGATCTGCGTGGATCTAAGGAAGTTGAATGACACATGCTTACATCACCCATTCCCAACACCATTCATGAATGAGGTACTGAAGAGCGTAGGAGGCCAGGAAACTCATTCTTTCATAGATGGATTCTCAGGATACCATAAGATAAGAATTGCGCATGAGGATTGACATAAGACCACTTTTGCGATGGAGTGGGGGAGTTATCAGTATACAGTTATGTCGTTCGGATTGAAGAATTCCCTTGCAGTGTTTTCCAGAGTAGTGGTTGAAACATTCAAGGAGTTGATCCATAAGTTCCTATAAGTCTACTTGGATGATTGCACGATATTCAGTCTACTGAAGGATCATATAGAAGTCCTTAGGCTCATGTTGGATTAGTGAAGACAGTATCAGATTTTTTCTGAACTTGAAGAAGTGTATTTTTTGTGCATCGTTTAGAATTGTTTTGGGACATGTAGTGTGAAAACAAGGACTATTAGTAGATCCAACTAAGATCACGGTAATTCTGGAGTTAGAACCTCCTACATCAGTCTAACAGTTGAGGAAAACATTGGGTCATACAAATTATTATAGGAAATTTATCAAAGGATATGCACAGATCATAACACCGATGGAAAATTTATTAAAGAAAGAAGTGAAGTTTCAATGGAATGAGGACTGTCATAAGGGGTTGGACACCTTGAAATAGAAATCGGCAACCCCGTGGATTTTAATTTTTCTATATTGGAACAAAGAGTTCCATGTACATGTAGATTCATCATCGATAACATTGGGCGTAGTACTATCCCAACCAAGGGAGGGAGACATAGATCACCCAATTAATTTTGCAAGTAGGAAGTTTTCTATAGAAGAGAAAAACTATACAACCACAGAACGAGAAGTATTGGAAATGGTCTATGCACTACATAAATTCAGGAATTATGTATTGGGTCTCACTTTAATATGTATACATACCATTATCCATTAAAATACTTAGTCAACAAGACAATGTTGGGGATCTAAGTGGTTATTATTATTTCAGGAAAATGACTTTGAGGTTGTAGTGAAACCACAGAAGCTGGATGCAGGACTGGATCATATATCGCGCATATTGTCAGGAGAAGATGCATGAAATTTAGATGAAAACTTCCTAGATGAAAAACTATTTGCAGTAAAGAAGGCACATGATTTCTTCTTGTACATTGTGAAGTTTCTAAGTACATGTATGGATCCATTCGATATGACAATAGTGCAGAAGAAAAAACTAGTAGTGAGAGCCACATAGTATCAGTTGATTGCATGGAATCTATACAATTTGGGTGCAAATAGAATACTGAGGCGTTGTGTGTTGGAAAATGAGAGACCAATGATACTGGAAGAAGAACATGATGGGCTTGCAAGAGGACATTATGCATGGAGAGAAACTGCAAAATATATTTTGTGTGCAAGGATTTGGTGGCCTACACTTTACATAGATGTGAAGGAGTGTTATCAATCATGCAATGTATTCCAAAGAGTGGGAAAGCCATCTAGGAGGGACAAAATTCCTTTGAATCCACATGTTACATTCCAAGAATTTGAGAAATGGGATATAGAATTTCTAGGGCCAATCAACCCACAAGAGATAAGATCATGGGAAAGGTACATCATCATTGCGACGAAGTATTTGACAAGGTGGGAAGAAGCGACCCCAATTATAGATTGCACCACAAATATTGTTGTGAGGTTTATGTTCGAGAATGTAGTCACAAGGTTTGGGTGTCCCTGCATATTACTCAGGGATCAAGGTACCCAATTTATGAACAAAATAATTGTAGTATTGATTGAAGAGTTTCAGATTCATCATCAAAAGATTACCCCATATCATCCTCAAGCCAATGGAATAGTGGAAGCATTCAACAATATCTTGGAGAATTCCTTAACAAAGATTTGAAATGTAGGGAGAGACAATTAGGAATTAATAGTTCTTGAAGTATTATGGGCTTACAAAACTACAAGTAAGAAGTTGACAAGACAAACACCTTTTAGTTTGGTCTATGGGAAAGAAGAAGTGATGCCAATGGAATTTATTCTTCCTAGTCTATTCATTGCAACAATCATTGAGCTATTATACACTAGCACAATAGATGAGAGATTGACACAGTTAATACATCTTGAGGAAAATCGGTTTGTCACAGGATTCCATCAGCAGGTTTAGAAAGAAAGAGAGAATGATTAGCAGGATCGACACATTAAACATAAAATTTTTCAAGTAGGAGATATGGTACTACTCTATGAAAATAAGTTTATGCATCATTCATGAAAGCTTAGAATACACTGGTTGGGACCCTATGTGATTCAACAGGTAACAAAGATAGGTGTTGCATGATTGGAAACCTTGAATGAAGAAGTCTTTGAAGAAATGGTGAATCGAAGTCGACTAAAAATCTATAGAGATGGCCAACAATGTGCACAATAATCTGAGTTGTGCGAGAACACATGTATTATAGTAGTTGTACCATAGTAGCAAGAAAAATAAGGAAAAACAAATAAAAAATGGAAAAATTAAAAAAATCAAATAAAAAGTAGATACAATAAAAAGAAAAAGAGTGTTTGAGTGCTAAGGCATAAGAACTTGTGCAGAAGGAATGGTCATCAAACATCAGAATAGAATTGCTCCAAGTTAGGAGATACAACATGGATGAGACAAATTGTGAAGTACGTAGATAAAACAACAACAAATTAGTGCACAGTTTGACAATGACAAGACTGTTAAAAGCATTAAAGCACGAGAACAACAACGATGAAGCAGGAGTGACAAGTCATAAAAGTGTTGTATAGGTATTAAATGTTAAAACCTACCAGAAATCATGATAGTTCAGCAGTATGAGGGAAAAATCACATGACATATTTGGTAATAAAAAAGCATTTAGTTAACAACTCATCAACCATAGTGGCAGATTGAAAAAGAACTTAAGGTAGGATGAGATAAGTACAATTGGAATGAAAGAACAAAAATGATGCAACACCCCTACCTCATCACGTTTTGCATGACCTCCTGGTCTATGGATCATTATTAATCTCCCTTGAGCCAAAATGGCTCTTCGATTCCCAGCTGGAATCTTCACACTTGTAACCATAGGTCCGTCTTAGGAATTATGCCTATGCGAACAATCACTAGGCGTGAACTCTTACCCACATGACCAACTGATGTGACCACAACCTTTTCCTGAAAAGAGCACGACGGGTTTCGCGACTTCGCGATTCCTGCTGTTGAGTTCCCTGACTCCTTTAGATCCTAAAACCTCAAAATGGATAATGGCCTTCTAACTCCTCCCTTAAGTCCTTCTGATGTGACTCTCTGCCACAACCTAGGGCCCAACCTTCAAGTGCGTCAGAGATTCATGACTCGGGAGTTCACGATACAATTCTCCTCTTTTTCCCCAAAGTACGAACTCGTAATGAACTTCCTGGAAATTGATGGTCCATATCCTTCTGTGATCTGATGATCCAGATCCTGTCAGGATTTTACAAATCGGGATTTCGCGATTCTTGCCTCCTCGTCAAAACTTTCTCCACACATGAATCCTGAAATGACAAAATTCAAGCATAAGATCAACAACTCTCGTTGATCCAGATCCAACGAATACTATTCCTCCTATGCTTGTGAGAGCTAAAAGGTTATCGACCTTATCCCCTCCCTTGATCTACTAGATCAAATGGTTGATGGGATTTCAGTATTTCTTCCTCCAATAAATTCCACCATCTGTTCAATTTCTTGATAAATCCTGGCCAAATAACTTGGCTTCCTTTCTCCTGAACTTAACTCTGCGAGGTGACTTAATCCCTCGCATTTCCTTCGAATCCTTCAAGGTATCTATCCCTCTTGAGATTGGTTTTGGCTACAAACTCAAATATTTCTTAAGGGATTATTGTGCGCACTCTTTTCGGCTTCTACGATTATAACAGATTATCTGATGTATTCCTCTTATGTGCACTCCTTGAACAAAGATCCTTCCACCACTTGCTTGGTTTGGAAAATTCTAAGACTTCAACTGGCCCATACACTCCTTGCACAGCTCTGTGTTATACTCGCACTTCTTCTCGTATGAGAACAACGTTATCTCTCCTGATCTTTTTTTTTGAGGTGAAACTCATAATCTTGTCAACGCACTGCTTGCGGACCTTCTCTGCACTCCTTGCAGGAATTTATCAGGACGAGAAACAACTGAATCTCATTATATCCCTCTCAAAAGACTTCATACATTCAACATGAAATCATACATACACACAACATTGAAACACAATGCATAACAAAGACTGGAATTAACTATAAACATACCATTCAATATATGTAAATAGGATTCATAAACATTATGAAATTTGGATCAAAGATTCCTTATATTAATCCAAGTGCATATGTACATGGGTTCTATAGCATCACCTATATTCTTATACAACTTTTGATATGTTCTCATGTTCTCTTGATCTCCAGCTCTCTAACTCTTACAATGAGAATACTCATACAATACAATACATGTGAGGGATATTTCTAGAGTTTTCCCTCCTATAGTTCTAGCTATCTAATTGAATTAACCTCTACAACTACTTTACATTTATTACAATAAATACTTCCAACAAACACATGAGAGAAATCGATCAAGATATTTATTACAACTCAAAACATAAATGTGAATGCATCCTTTTAAGATATTACATTAATGTTTTATCCTTTCAAATTCAAAATGATTTCAAAATGTGTGCTGGTGGATAGCCAACTGTCCTTCACTTGCGTGTGCTTGCTTTGTCGACGATGCTCTTGCATCGTACTCCTCTGGCTGAAAAATTTATGAAATCCTTTTCATGAGCTCCTGCACTTTCTGTCCATGTTTTTCTATATTCGCTTCACTTTCCCAACTGGCATCCTCAATCGGGTGTCCCTTCCATTTGATCAAATACTCAAAATATGTCTTTCTTCAGGTTTTCTTACCAACTCTCTTATTGATGATCCTTTCCATCTGCAGATTTTTAGCTACATGCATCTGTCTGACCCACTGAACTTATTTTTTATCTTCTTCTCCTATGGATTCATCTATTTTGTAAGGATACAGATCTGCTACGTTGAATATGGGCGATATTCCTACCCCATCTGGTAATTCTATCTCATAAGCATTTGCCTCAAATTTCCTTATGATTTTACATGGCCCTATCTTTTTCATATTCAACTTATTATATGTTCTCCTTGGGAATATTTCCTTTCTTATATGCGCTAAGACTAAATCTCCCACTTCGAACTGAAGTTGTCTTCTATGCTGATCTACTCTGCACTTATATTCCTGGTTGGAATTCTGTAACCTCTCTTTGATCTTACTGTGGAGCTCTTGCATCTCTGCTACAAATTCTTCCACTCCAACACTTATGAACTCACTTTGGTCTAAATACCTCAACTCAAATACTCTTCTTGGATGCATTCCATACATTATCTGGAATGGGCTCTGTCCTGTGCTCCTCTTAAGTGAATCATTATATGAAAATTCTGCTTGTGGAAGAATATGATCCCACTGACTGTGATGTTCAGCTACTAATATCCTCAGTAAATATCCTAAACTTCGATTCACTACCTCAGTCCATCCATCAATCTGAGGGTGATATGTTGAGCTAAAAGATAAATTCATTCCCATATTTTTCCATAGTGTCCTCCAAAAATGACCAACAAATTTAGTATCCCTATCTGAAATAATACTCTTGGGTAAACCATGAAGTCGAACAACTTCTTTGAAAAATAGGTTTGCAATGTGTGTTGCATCATTGGTTTTTTGACATGGAATAAAATGTGCCATTTTTTAGAATCTATCAACTACCACGAATATGGAATCACAACCCCTCTATGTCCTTGGCATTCCTAACACAAAATCCATGCTTAACGCGTCTCATGG
This sequence comes from Picea engelmannii, assembly GCA_009831015.1. Classification (NCBI taxonomy): domain Eukaryota; kingdom Viridiplantae; phylum Streptophyta; class Pinopsida; order Pinales; family Pinaceae; genus Picea; species Picea engelmannii. Next base: position 130,557 of record ML794501.1, read on the forward strand.
CCTCTCTGGTACCGGTAATGGTTGATACAATCTTGTATTCTGTCTTTTTCCCTTTGCGTGCTGGCAAATTCTACATTTGTTGACAAATTTCTTGACATCTGTCCTCATCCCTGGCTAATAATATAAGTTGTTCAGCTGCGCAAATGTTTTTTCATGGTCGAAATGTCCAGCCAATCCTCCACTATGTTTTTCCTTCAGAGAATTCTCCCTCATAGAACTCTTCGGGATACACAGCTGATTTTTTTATAATAATAATCAATCCTGGATTAAGTATTCAATCCATTGGCTTCTTTCTCTCAAAACAAGATTCTCACATGCTTCATAAGAGTTTGTAAAATTTGAATCATATCTGTACATGTCCTTCAGGCTATCAAAACGTGAGGTCTTCACACGAAACTCCTACAGAATCAAACATTTCCTTCTCAATGCATCAACAACTTTGTTAGCAGTTCCAGAAATGTTCTTTATAACAAAAGTAAATTTCTTCATACATTCAACCCATTTCGCATGTTTCTGGTTCAATTTTTCCTATTGAGTTATGAATTGTAAAGCACGGTTGTTGTTATACAAGAAGAAATCTTTTGGAACCAAGTAGTGCCTCCATTTCTTCAACACTTGTATGACTGCATAAAAATCTTTATCATACGTGGAAGATTTCATCTTTGCATCATTCAGCTTCCCACTGAAGTATGCAATTGGCCTATTGTCTTGACTTAAGACTACTCCAACCGTAAATCCACTCGCGTTACATCTTACTTGAAATGTCTTACTAAAATCTAGCAAAACTAGAACTAGTTGTCCAATTATCTTTTCCTTCAACAACTTAAAACTTTTCTCTGCTTCCTCCATCCAATGAAAATATTTTTGCCTTTTCTTGACTGTGTCCATCATTGTTGCAAAAATTCCACTAAAATTTCTGATGAACTTCTTATAAAAACTGGCTAGTCCATGGAAGCTCCTGACTTCAAAGATATTCCTTGGTGATGGCCATTCTTTGATTTCTTTTACCTTTTCTGGATCCATATTCAACTCATTCAAAGAGATCACAAAACCTAAATAAATGAGTTCTTTCTTCATGAAATATGACTTCTTCAAATTTATCAACAACTTCTCTTGCTGCAACCTCCTCGTCAATATATTTAAGTGTTTCATATGTTCTTCTTCAATCTCACTGAAGATCAATATATCATCAAGATACACAATTAAAAACCTTCCAATGAAATATTTCAAGACTTCATTCATCAATCTCATAAAAGTATTTGGTGCATTCGTCAAACCAAATGAAATGACAAGCCATTCATACATCCCTTCATTCGTCTTGAATTTTGTCTTCCATTCATCACCTTCCTTCATTCTAATATGATGATATCCGTTTTTCAAATCAATTTTTGAAAAAAACTTTGCTCCACTCAAGCAATCCATCAAGTCATCCATCCTCGGTAAAGGAAATCTATACCTGATGGTGATTTTGTTTATAACCCTCGAGTTTGTACACATCCTCCACCAACCATCCTTATTTGGACTTAACACCATTGGTACAACACATGGACTCAAGCTTTTTCTAATTAACCCCTTGTCCATCAAATCTTGGACTTGCTTCTTGACTTCTTCATGCTCCTGCGGCGTTATTCTGTACACTTCTTTGTTTGGAAAAATCACCCCTAGTATAAGGTCAATGTGATGGATTATACTCCTGATGGGAAGCAACGAATAAAGTAATTCGTCCACTACTATATCAGCAAAATTCTCAAGCATTTCCTGAATTTCCTCCCGTAGATCATCTATCGAAGTACTGGTCAAAATGAATCTAGGTTTTCTCACCACAACAAACTGCGTGTCTTCTTTCTTGACTTCATCCATAAGTTCCTTCCCACTCATGAGAAGTATAATATTGCTTGTTTCTTATTTCACCCTCTTATCTTCAATTGGCAGCAACATATGTGTACTACCATTCTTCTCCGAGGTGTATGTGTTCTTTCTCCCATCATGAGTAAAATTTCTGTCATGTTGCCATGGTTGCCCAAAAAAAATATGACAGACATATATGGAAATAACATCACATAATATCTCATCCCTGTAACCCCCTATCTTAAATTCAACTAAACATTGTTTAGTGACTGTTTCCTGGTGTCCCTTTTGCAACCACAAGACTTTGTATGAGCTTGGATGTGCAACTGTCTCCAATTCCATCTTCTCCACCATCTTTGTGGATACTAGATTATATGTGCTTCCACTGTCCACTATCACCTTGCATACCCTATCCTTGGTATTGCAAGCAATTATGAACAAACTATTTCTCTGGACTAGATTCTCTATCTCCTTCTCTGGTTTCAAGAGAATTTTCCTCATCATTAAATATCTTCTGCCTTCTGCATATTCTACCTCAAAATTTCGCCTTTGTGCTTATGAAATGTGAGCTTCTCCTCCTCCATATATTTTTCTATCAGCACATTCAAAACATGTGTGTCCAATCTTTCCACATACAAAACACTTTATTTCACCTACTCTGCCTCTGCCTCTTCCTCGTGCTCACAAAAAAGTGTTCTTATTGGCATATTGTCTTCCTTGTGAGATTCCTCCTCTTTCTGGGTGATTATGAGGTTTCTTTTATTCATCCTTGGGATTCTGTACACTGTCATGGGCAACTTCCATGCCTCTACTCTGACTTCTACCTCTTCCCCTTTGACCTTGATTTCGGGCCAATTGTTCTTCTGCCTCTAGAGCAATCTGATAAGCATCTTCCACATTTCTAATTGTCACCATGCTCATGTTATCCTGAATGTCATATCTTAGAACATTCATGTATCTGGAGACCTTTTTATCATCACTCTCATGATGACCAGCTCTAATGTTCAATTGGTAAAAATTCTCAGTGTATTCCTTCACTGTCATCCCCTTTTGTCTCAAATTCTACATTCTTCGAAACAAGTTAATTTGATAGTCCCTGGGTATGAATTTGGATTTCATATTGGCAACCATCCTAACCCATCTTTTGATTATTTTTTTGCCTTTGAAATGCCTGTCATCCTGTAGTTCATCCCACCACAGTGCTACATACCCTTTCAGTCTAGTGAAATCATGTTTTACTTTCTTATCTTCTTCAATATCTTCATAATCGAAGTACCTATCTAGAGCTCTAAACCAATATAACAACTACTCAACGTCTAAGTTGCCTTCATACATCGGGATGTCCATTTTTCTCTGGCCCCTATTCTTGCAATAGCTCTAAATAAACGTTCTTATGTAGCATCTTCGACTGCAACTTCCTCTTTATCGGGTCTTTCTTCATTCTCGTTTTCCAATTCAATGACATCTCCAGCATTAGTTGTTCATTTTTGTGATGTCTCCATAGCATATAATCGAGCATGAAGTTCTCTCATTTCCCTTTCGATGGCTAGATCGGGCATTCGTCTATCTTGACGTCTTCTGGGCGACATTGTTCAAATCTATTATTTTCTACAAAAAAACAAAATTTGGGTTGTGATACCACCTAACGCAACACCCCTACCTCAGCTGGTTCTGCTTGACCTCCTGGTCTAAGGATCATTCTTAATCTCCCTTGAGTTAAAATGGCTCTTCGATTCCCAACTAGAATCTTCACACTTGTAACCACAGGTCCTTGTTAGGAATTACGCCTATGTGAACGAGCACTAGGCATGAATTCTTACCCATGTGACCAACTGATGTGACCACAACCTTTTCCCGAAAATAGCATGTTGAGTTTTGCAACTTCGCGATTCCTATTGTTGAGTTCCCTGACTCCTTCAGATCTCGAAACCCCAAAATGGCTAACAGACTTCTAGCTCCTCCCTTAAGTCCTTCTGATATGACTCTCTGCCACAATCTGGGGCCCAACCTTCGAGTGCATTGGAGATTCATGACTTGGGAGTTCACGATACAATGCTCCTCTTTTTCCCCAAATTTTGAACTCGCGATGACCTTCCTGTAAATTGACGGTCCATATCCTTCCACGATCTGACAATTCAGATCCTGTTCGGATTTCACGAATCGGGATTTCATGATTCTTGCCTCCTCGTCACAACATTCTCCACACCACGAATCTCGAAATGACGAAATTCAAGCATGAGATCAATGACTCCCATTGATCCAGATCCAATGGATATTTTTCCTCCTGGGATTGTGAGCACTAAAAGGTTATCGACATTATACCCTCCGCTGATCTACTAGATCCAACGGCTGACGAGATTTTCGTATTTCTTCCTTCGAGAAATTCCACCATTCATTCAATTTCTTGATAACTCCTAGCCAAATAAATTGGCTTCCTTTCTCCTGAACTTGACTCTGCGAGGTGACTTCAAGCCTTTTATTTCCTTTGAATCCTTCAAGGTCTCTATCCCTCTTGAGCTTGGTTCTAGCTGCAAACTCAGAGATTTCTTGAGGGATTCTTGCGCGCACTCTTTGCAGATTCTATGATAATCACTGATTATCTGATGTCTTACTCTTTTGTGCACTCCTTGCAACAAAAATCCTTCCACCACTCGCTTGGTTTGGAAAAGTATAAGACTTCAAGCATCCTGTGCACTCCTTGCATTACTCTATGTTATACTTACACTTCTGCTCGTATGAGAACAATAATATCTCTCCTTAGATTTTTTTCTGAGGTGAAACTCATAATATTGTCAACGTACTCCTTGCAGACCTTCTCTACTGATCCAGGTGGATATCGGTGGCCACCCACCTTTTTCGACCGGCTCAAAACAAATTTCTGGCAATTTTGGCAATTTACTATTTTTAGCAGGTTTTAACTTCTAGGGCCATTTTGAGGGCCCAAATGAAGGTTTTTTGAGATCAAGGTTCTCAATGATAGACAAAGACATGATTGAGCCCCCAAAATGAATCTCCTTGAAGATACATTTCCAACGAGCTATCACACGCCTAAAACGGAGATCGTATGCAAAAGTTACAACCCCAGGAAGTTGATGTACTCACATACCCAAAGGAGGCCCACATGACTTTTGGCGCTTCATCTCCCAGGGTTAGGTTTTTGGATGTCTAGGGTTTTTGGCATTCCTTCTTATTGTAAAAATGCCTTCAGAGCCTCATTGTAATCATCTTCTTGCGAATGTGAGTAGCCATCACATCTCTTCTCAAAGATAAGCTGCCACCATTTTAGCGAGTCTTTCACTCTGTATTTTTACAGTCTCTGTACATTTCTTTCATTAATAGAAATCATGTATTACTGTATATCTGTGTTTATGGTTGCATCTCTAACACATTTTTGTTATATTATTGAATATTTGTGATATCTCTGTGCATTTCTTTATTATATCTCCGATCTCATTTCATGCCGAAAATAATCTGGATCATCTACACTCCTTGTAGGAATTTCTCAGGACGAGAAACAATTGAAACTCATTCCCTCCCTCTCAAAGACTTCATACATTCAACATGAAATCATACATACACACATCATTGAAACAAGATGCATAACATAAACTGGAATTAACTGTAAATATACCATTCAATAGATGTAAACAGGATTCATAAACACCATGAAATTTGGATCAAAGATTCCTTATATTAATCCAAGTGCATTTGTAAATGGGTTCTGTAGCATCATCTATCTTATTATACAACTTATGTTTTGTTCTCCTGTTCTCTTGTTCTCCATCTCTCTAACTCTTACAATGAGAATAATCATACAATACAATACATGCGAGGGAGCTTTCTAGAGTTTTACCTCCTACAGTTCTAGCTATCTAATCGAATTAAAGTCTACAACTACTTTACATTTATTACAATAAATGCCTCCAACAAACATATGAGAGAAACCGATCAAGATCTATATTACAACTCAAAACATAAGTGCGAATGCATCCTTTCAAGATATTACATTATTGTTTTATCCTTTCAAATTCAAAATTCTTTCAAAATGTGCGATGGTGCATATCCAGTTGTCCTCCACTTGTGCGTGCTTTCTTTGCCGACGATGCTCTTGCATAAAAAAACAACAGGAATTCATTACTAAGTCATTCTTGCATTTGAGAGGGTTAAAACAAAGCATACCATAGTGAATATGAGAACAAAGCCGAGCTTCTAGTTCTGAGCTAGAAAGAGATGCAAAGCTAATCCAGGAATCCATCATAGAAGTAGAATGGAACTGCCAAATGTTGGAGGATCGTTTGCAGCAGTGAGAAAAAAAATGAAGTGAGTAGTAGCATCAACAAAGGTTGAGGAGGTAGTCGGAGCTTCAGCTTCGGTTCCACCAACAAGATTTCACATAGAGATGGAAAGAATAAGGGATGAAAGAGCCCAATTATAGGAGTTGTATGAAACAACACTTCAACAAAAGAGGGAAATTGAAGGCAGAGTAGAAGAACTTCTGAAGAATAAAGAAAATGTTGAGGAGAGGGCAATAAAGTATTAAAGGAAAAGGATGAAGTTGAGGGAATAATGCAGAGAACCCAGGTAGCGGTTCAAAAGTTATATAAGTCAATTCATGAAGTTTCCATAGTAGTTGAAGCTACTATGGAGGAGAAAGTGATAAATATTGGTGAAATCATTAAGGGATTCTGGGATCAGATCCATGAATTACAACTGAGGAATATTCCAGGAAAACCACTAGAGGTGTGCAAAGAAAGAGAGAGAATGACAACCACAGTAGTTGCAAAAATTAAGAAGATAGAGGAAAAATGCGCAAAAAATTGTGAGGAGAATGCGTAGGTGTGGAAAAAATTGATAGAAGACCTGGAGATGAAAGCCATAGAGTCCAAGCTAAGAGAAGCACAATAATATGCATGCCAGGCAATAGAAAGGGAAGATACACTGCCACCAGTGGAGCGTATGTCAACCATTTTGGCTCAGTGACAGACACAGGTAGAAGTGGAGAGAATGAGGGATCAACAAAATATCCTTGAACAAAGACTGGGACCACTGTAGGAAGAAGGAGTGAGGGTAATTGGAGAATCAACTATAGTGCAGGGTAAGGTCAAGAAAGCAACAATTGAAGAAGAGGAACAATTTACAAACTTGATTGTGCAAGGGGTAGAGGAGATAGTAGCAAAAAATTCCACAATCATCAAAGAGGTGGAGGTAGCAAAGGATACCTCTTAAAACTTCATTTTGACAAGGAAGAGAAGGAAACAAGCCTGAGTGGCTCAGGGCAAGCCATAGGTGAGTGTTGGGGGCCTGTTGGACAGGTTGTTTTTATAATAGTTTTGCAGTTTTGATAACGTTTTTGGGAAACATTCCTAAGTATAGGAAAAGTGTGCAGAGGAAGAAAGAAAGGTAGTGAGCACATAGTTAAGACACATCCAGGAGGAAAGTGCGCAGAAGGAGGAAAATGTACAGAATGAGGGAAAGTGCACAGAAGCAAGACAACATACAGACATGAGAATAAAGTAGATAGAAGAATAAAGCATGACATAAGGAAGACAACATGACATTCTGGAAATAAAAGAACAATATAAAAATAACATGTAGATTGAAAAGTAAAAGAAAGCAGTCGAACAACCGGTTAACTGAGTTGGCCATGCAATGTAATGGGTTTTTGGAAGGAACTTAGGGTCTTAAGCACTAGATTTTGATGTATAAATATGTAATGGGTTGGGATATTAGGGGTTCTATTATGTTATGTTCCATGTTGAGTTTCACTCTACGAGATGTATTGAGGAGTTCCTCCATATGATTGGGTTCTAGAGTTCTTGAATGTAATAGTCTGTGCATGAGAATAATTATAAAAGGAATGACAAAGAGATGATATTGAATCTTGTGTTGTCTGTCTTTTCTATGTTTTCTTGTGGATTATGTTTGTATGCATTGTAGAATAGATTTATTACAGTTAAATATGGTTCAATGTTCATAATTTTTACAACAATGAAATATATATGAATCTGGAATAGGTCGACAGTAGGAACTTGAATCATAAGTAAGTTACTACTGAAGAGAACATAGTTATGTGCACAGACGTAATAAGGAAGAATGAACTAAATTTTTTCCTCCCATTCCCTTACTACTGCATAAGGCTGGTTCTTACAGTCCCAATAGATACCTCGGCTGAGACTTCATCTGCACAAGTAGGTGAGGCCGGAAAGGCCTGTTTCTGGTGGGTTTTGTGGTCATAGAAGAATTGAATCCAGGGTCTTACAACCCACGCAAAGTTCCAACAACAAGTTTCTATCTAAACTTAATCATGAACATACAAGTTAGAAATTTCAACAATCTTAATATAGTTTTTAATCTCAAATATAATCATTAAATAGTTTTGCGTAAAACATTAAATAGTTTTATGAGAAACAAAGAAAAACTATGCATTGTCTTTATGATGAACTTGACCAAACTTATACAAGATTGGTGAATTGTTGAGAGATTTATATTCGATTATTAATTAAGTGTTTTGTTTTCATTTTTTATTTTATTAATGGGGATTCCATGAATTACATACTAAGTGGGTGAGAGGTCTCCCATTGTGCTAGAATAATAATCATATTATATATACCAAAGTTATAACCAGGTCATGCATTTTAATAGGAAAACACAAAGCATTATGAATTCAATAAAATAACTATGAATCAATATGTCAAGCATTATGGTGAGTGTAGGGGGAAAAAATAACAAAGCAAATGACATTATGGTGAATGTGGGATTCAAAAAATTAAAGTATACAAATTAAATGTGATGTCATTTCCCATATTGAGAAGAATCGACAATGCTCATAACTCATGAATTCAAGTGGATATTCACAAATACAAGGTATCCAAACTTATTTTGGAAGATTTCATTACGTGGCACACAAATATGGTGGTAGGATTTTTATCTGAGTGCAAACTATGTGATGGATTTAATCTTGTGGAAGGGTACACCATATCATGGAATAAGCAAGAGCCAACTAGAATAGAGATGATTTTAGTCTTTATGTGTTGAGGTCAAGTATTTTGTCATGAACCAATGTGCATTGACCAACCAAACATTGGAAGTGAGGACATTGATAGGCTATTGAAAATTTGACCCTTCTTTTGACATTTTATAATATTTGTTGTCATTCATAAATGACAAGTGATTTCAAAAATATACATATTTTTGTGAAGAGTGTTTTTTGAATTACCCTTCTAGAACAAGTTTGAACCCATTAAAAGAACCATAAAGAATTAAATTTTTATCACTATGTGGTATGATGTATCCCTTTAGTGTGAATGTCATGAAGGGCATGTTGTGTACTTTATTATGCATTACACAGTAGGGGAATTGTAAGTGTTGAACTTATAGGACGTCAACGAAGTACAAGAGGAGAGAAGAAAATTTTGACTCTTAACCAAACAATTACAAAATCCATGTGGCAAGGTGAAAGAAGGTAGGGTATGAAAGTATGTACATCATACTGACTTCGTGAACATATTATATATCATGACATCCATTCCATACAAGTTAAAATTTTCCCCATTGGCTTGGTGTTGATTCTTCCACGCCTATCAAAAATGGAAGATTGTACAAAAAATTAAGAGAAACATAATGATTCACATTATTGTTTTTTTAGGATGAATGAACATAAGATGATAAGCATGTTAATCTTACTGTAACTCCTAGTTCACTATAAAATGGGCTTCTAACTAGCTGCAAACATTGTGCCTTCAACTATCATTCATAATGCAATAAATCTTGGAATAGATTGTTGGGAAGCGAAAGCATAAACTCAACAAGATTAATGACAGACACAAATTGAGAACACCAATCACACAATGAACACAGTGATTTACGAGGAAAACCCTTCTAAGGGAAAAAACCATGGGGAAATGATAATCAATATTCTTATTATTCAAGGTATAATTACAACATACAAACACATGCTTGCAACCATCCTCTCACTCTCTTCCCACACATTGTGCTACACTACATTGCTTGCTCACGCATCCATGGGTATGCTAGATATATATGATCTATTATATAGTTAAGAAAACTAGCTACAACTAGATCCACCAGTTATAAAAATTTATCACTGTAGTGTGCATGCATGCACGCTTGATTTTTAGTTGATACAGTGTGCATGCATCCGCATGGGAAATTAGTTAGCAGTTTCAAAAATATCCACCTTGACAAAAATTTAACTGATAAATCATGCCTGAATTAATTCATCACCTTTTCTGCAAGCCAAGAGAATCCAAACACCATTGTAGCTTCTCTAACAAAAATGGTTTCGTGAACATGTCTAGAAAATTCACTTTTGTATGGAACATTTCCAAAGCCACTCCCCATTCATCAACAACATGTCTTACAAAATGGTATTTAATAGAAATATGATTTGTCTTACTGTGATAAGTTGGATTTATAGCCAAATGAATAACACTTAGACTATTGCAGAATAATTCCACTTTGTCTTGCATCCTTCCAAACTCATGCAACAAACCATTTAACCAAATTGCCTCCTTGCATGCATGTGAGACAATGATATATTCAATCTTGGTAGTGGATAAGGAAACTATGTTTTGAAGATTTGACATCCAACTAACGTTTCCTCCTACAATATTATATACATAAGATGATCCAGGTGGATATCGATGTCCACCCACCTATTCCAACTGACTCAAAATTTTTTTGTTGGCAATTTACTATTTTTAGCATATTTTCGGGTCCTAAACTTTTGGGGTCATTTAGAGGGTGTAAACGAATTTTTTCGTGATCAGACACCTCAATGATTGTCAAAAGCATGATTGATCTAGTCAAATTAAGCTCCTCATTGATACCTTTTCAAAGATTTATTGTCTTCCCTAAATAGAGATTGTATGCCAAAGTTATGCCCTCGGAAAGTTGATACACCAAACTACCCAAAATGAGGTCAAAAAACATGTTGGATTTCCATCTTCCAGAGTTAGGGTTTTGGATTTTCTTTATGTTAAAAATAAATTTGGAGGCTCATTGTAACAATTATATTCTTGCGAATGAGCATAACCGTCACATCTCTTCTTAGAGATAAACCGCCACCATTCTAGCGAGTCTTTCACTCTGTATTTCTACAGTTTTGTACATTTCACTCATTAATAGAAATTGTGTATTACTGTATCTCTGTGCTTATGTTTATATCTATGATATATTTCTTTTATATTATTGGATATCTTATATATCTCTGTACATTTCTTTATTATATCTTCGCTGTCATTTCATGCCAAAAATAATCTGGATCAATGGTATCAGAGCATGTTTCTCTTGATCATTTTTCAATGCATGTCCCCGACAAGGTCCGAGTTTAGCAAGTTGGGTCTGGATGTTTTCTCTCTTGAGGACAATCGCTCTCGCACTCCCAAGAAACTTTCCATGGTGGAAGAAAAGAAAAATGACAGAACATAATATTCTATTAATATGTTGCTTGAGCAAGTTCTCATGCGACAGAGGGATGAATGTTGGAGAATTTTTCCCACATCCTTCAACGCTTGTCAATAACATTAGACACATATTCATCAAGTGACCACTTTGGAGGGACCTCCTCTTTCAAGGTACAAGTTAATTTTGATATTCTCGTATTTGAAGGTCAGATAGATGCAAATTCCCTAGAAAAATGGTTAAATTTACTAGAAGGTTATTTATTTGTTCACAATTTTTTCAATAGGGAAAATATCACCTTCACACTCCTTAAGGATATACCCCATGTCAAACATTGGTTGGAAAGTTATTGGAAGCAATGTTTCATAGAGGAGTCTGGAGTATATGGGGTGGACCCCACTTGAGTTTTTTTGTGGATATGGTCAAGGAACAATATTACCCTGTTGGTAACTATGACGACCAGTACATGAGATCGACCACACTATGACAAGAGAGGGGAAAAAAAAGGTTGAAGTTCACCAATAATTTTCATAAATTGCGCACCAAGATGGGTATCAAAGACTCTGAGTGACATCTCATTCTGGAATATCGTGGGGCTCTGCATAGGTACATCCAAACTGAAATGGATTTTCTAGACATCTCATCCCTGGACACTGTTTATCGATATGCTTTCCAAATCAAGCATAAATTTAGGCACGACAACAAACGAGAGTTCGAGTCTGCAAATCTGCAACAACCAAAATGTGGTAAAGATAACCCTAATGACCAACCTCAAGAAAACCAGTCCAAGCCACAGAAAAATAAGGTTAATGGAAAGACGAATAAGGACACTGGAAAGTGGTGCATTTTCCACAAAATCCCCTTGAACAACACTGATAAATGTCGCTCAAAACAATAATTGGTGACCGATATCAAAGAAAAGGAGTCAAACCCTGATTCATAATGTGATTCAAAAAATAATTGGAGAAGATAGATCATCGACACAGACCCCACTACTATTGTCGCGACCACAACAATTCAAACAGAAGAACCAACAGATTTTGAAGAGGGGGAGCTCCTTTTTCATTCATGGATGTGAGTGAAGGGGACCCCGCTACATTTTATTGTTGATAGTGGAAGCCAGAAGAACTTCATCTCAGCAGAGGTTATCAAATAGTTGGGATTGTCGACAACACCACACCTGCAACCATACAACATTGGGTGGCTTCAACGGGGACAAGATATATGTGTTAGATAGTAGTGACACTTGTCATACATCATCAAGCCCTTCAAGGATGAGGTATTATGTGATGTTTTCCTATTGGATGTCTGTGATGTTCTTTTGTGCTAACCATATATGTGGAAACGTCATGTTATTTATGAGTCTCAACCTCGTAGTTTCATTGTTACTCTAGGGGGTCATGTTTATAGGACACTAGAGGTAGTTCCAACTATTGTCCCACCTAAATAGTGTCGCAAGGTAATATATCATACTACAACATTCAACCTCTTCATAATCTATTCAAAAGGTGAACATAAGTACATTGCAACCACTGCAACCTCAATCCAAGCACCTTTTATCTAGTAGAAGCAGGTCGACAAGATTGAAGCAAAGCGCAACGATTCCTTCTGCAAAGATTCATCTCATATTAAAAAGGTCCAACATTAGGTTCTCGACAACCTTCCACAAGACAATCAACGCAACTGCTCTAGAAAGGAAAACAACTCACCAAGGTTCAGATTCAACAAACGCTTCCCCCTCTCCCCCGAGAACTCAACGCAATGGAGACCATTGCTTCCTAAGGAGGGATGATTGATCAAGGTGTATATCAGTGGAAACCCACCTATTCCAACTGGCTCAAAACAATGTTTTGACAATTTACTATTTTTAACAGTTTTTTCGGGTCATAAACTTCCAGGGCCATTTTGAGGGTCTAAATGAAGTTTTTTTGTGATCAAACACCTCAATGATTATCAAATGCATGATTGATCCTGTGAAATGAAGATCCTCGTCGATACTTTTCAAACGAGTTGTTGTGCTCCCCAAATGAATATCGTATGCCAAAGTTACACCCTCGAGAAGTTGATACACCAAACTACCCAAAACGGGGTCCACAAACATGTTGTATTTTCATCTTCCGAGGTTAGGGTTTTGGATTTTCTTTATGTTAAAATAGCCTTTGGAGCCTCATTGCAACAATTATCTTCTTGTGAATGAGCATAGCCATCACACCTCTTCTCAGAGATAAGCTATCACCATTCTATGGAGTCTTTCACTTTGTATTTCTATAGTTTTGTACATTTTGCTCATTAATAGAAATTGTGTATTACTATATCTGATATATTTCTGTTATATTATTGAATATATGATATGAATTACTATCTCTGTACCTTTCTTTATTATACTCTCTATAGTGAATTTTATGTAATAACTAAAGTGACTTTTGTAAGATTGAGAGACTTAAGTGATCTAAGTCATCTCAACTAAAAAAGGATTAGGGTTTTAGTCGTTAAAAAATTATAAAAGTAGGTCAAAAAAAATGAATATTTCCACTAATTATTGTTGAATAACCTAAGTGAATGTGTTTTGCTCGAAATTAAAAAGAATGTGCTAAATTAACAGATTTTAACAGATAGGAGTAAGGTTGTTAAATTTTTGATTTCTTTCTAAATTTGTAATTGTATTGAAATAACATTCTAGAATTTTTACACGATGGAGAAACTCTCTCTGCTGAAATTTGATGCAGAAATTTGCTTTAGGCTTTGCCAAAAAAACATAATATAAAGGTATGCCTGGAAAATGATGTAGATCTACTTTTATGTGGCCAATCATTGAATTCAATCGATGGTGGGCAGGTTCTTCAGCGTCCTTTGCATAGTTTGAACTCTGAACTTTTTACCTTTGGTTGTTTTTCTATAATTTTTTCTGTTTGATTTTGTTCAAAATCAGGGGATAAATGGTTGGATCTGCAGATTTGAGTGGCTCTTAGTGTTCCAAGAGTTTTTCAACACACTGAATCCATTTATACATTTAGAAATACAATTTAAACAATAGAAAATAACAATTTTATCCAAATTTACATCGCCAGATTCCAGTTAAAAAACTCCAAAACACAAAAATTAGAACGTTTAGCCATCACCCTTCCTTCCCTTGAGATATATATTTTTCCAATGGCCATGCAGAGAGTGGTTTTTCCCACTAACAAACAAACACGAACAATGAAATGTTTTCTGGAAGGATGTACTGATAGCGCCGCACCTGCAGTATTGTTGCAATATGGAGCGGTTCTTCTCTCCAGAGGATAGTAGGCCACTAGCCCAAGCAAGGGCGCCTCATGATGTGAAGTACACCACAACGACTTGGGAAATTCAGAATTAGACCAGTTCATGTTTGCGCTGGAATGGGCCCGCCCCACTATACGCCCAAATGATGTCCCATTGGTTCAGAGCTATGGCACATGGCCAATGTGCCACTGCTAGACACAGTCATTGGACGTGAATAACGAACCTAGATATGAGGCCAAATAAGGTATAGAAGTATAAGGATCTTAAAACTTAGTTTAAAGGATTTAAATCTGATCTCAGAATTGTATTATTTTGAAAGTTTTCGATTAAGAAAATGAAAATGCTATTGATTTTTTACCAACTAGCAATGAAAAACCGCATACTTTTTATGATACTTATTGTTTTAAAAATTTTAATTCAATTCATAATTTATTAAAAAAATTAAAACCTAATTCATTCAAATTATAAATAAAATCTATACTAAATTATGAGAGGACACATTTAAACTATATTGTAAATGATAAGTTCCATTTTTCAAACAAATCCAACATGCATCATATATTTGTTAGTAAACAATAATATATCATTTATAATCATATTTGTTTAATAACATATTGTTCCTTATGGATAAGGCAGGGCAGTGAAAGATTTATTTTAACAAGTGTTGTATGGCAGTGGAGTCCCTGTCAGGTTGGGATGGGAGTAAATGTGAGGTAGTAGAGAGACAGCGAGTCCCTGCGAGGTTGGGATGGGAGTAAATGTGAGGTAGTAGAGAGACGTGGGTAGAAAGTTGAAGTAGATGTGGTTTGCACGTAGAACATGGTAAAGTAAATATATACTTTTATACATATGAAATATGTACTTTTATACATATGAAATATGTACTTGTGTAAAGTACATATTTAGATTTATACATACGAAATTTGTACTTGTATACAGTATGGGGAAGAGATTTTATAGAGCATGCACGGAGCCCTCATTGCATACTTAGGCAGTTTTTGTATCGCGGGTTCAAATTTTGGCCTTTTATGTTCTGTGGCCTACAAATAGGATCGATAGTTTCATGATATACAAAATGACAGGCATAGTGGTGGACTATAGAAATTTATCAAAAATTAATAATGTCAGTTATACGATAGAATAGTAATAAAGTCTGTTATATAGGTTCATGGAGAAAAACACTAAAAAATTAGCATTGTTGAAGTATTTTGCTTTAAAACTAAGGCTTTTCTTGCACGAAAAAGATATAGCATTGCCGAATTGGTTTTCTTGAGCATGCATAGAGCCCTCATTGCATACTTAGGCAGTTTTTGGATAGCGGGTTCTTGGGGTGGTGGGTTCAAATTTTGGCCTTTTATGTTCCGTGGCCTACAAATAGGATCGACAGTTCCGCGATATACAAAATGATAGGCGGAGTGGTGGAAAATACAAATTTATCAGAAATTAATAATGGCAGTTATACAATAGAATAGTAATAAGGTTTGTTATATAGGTTTGCGGAGAAAAACACTAAAAAATTGGCATTGTCGAAGTATTTTGCTTTAAAACTAAGGATTTTCTTGCACAAAAAAGATATAGCATTGCTGAATTGGTTTTCTTTACAGATGTTTTACAGAGCATGGACAGAGCGATCATTCCATACTTAGTCAGTTTTTGGATTGCGGGTTCTGGGGATGTCGGTTTAAAAAATGGGCCTCTGTTGTTCCGTGCCCTATAGAAATTGACAAGTGGGCTTGCGAACTATACAAACTTATTATAAAATAAATAATTTGTGTTACATATCTCTGGAAATTACATGAACATTTAAAACATCAACATCGTTGAAGACCAAACAATTAGCATACAATAGGAATTTTGCACCCAACAATTCCATCATATACATGAGATAGTAATTTATAGAATATTATAACATTGTAAAAAGATTTATACTCATTTGTATAATGCTATAAAACTTCATACATTTTTGTACTCAACAATTACGCAATTGCGGGTTGGCGGAGTTCTAGGTTCACACTTTTCATGTCCAGTGTGTTACATGATATACATTTTGCATGAAAGACTTAGGTCATATACATTTTGCAGCGAACAATTTTGTGATATACATGACAGAGAGAAATCTATAGAATATTATAACGTTGTATGGAGATTTAAAGTAATTTATATAATGCTATAACATGTCTTAGTTAATGAATAGTATAAGATATTTTTTAAATTTTATTTAGTAATTTTTTTTTATAAGTAAGATTGTATAAAAGTCTGTGAAAATGAAGGAATACAAAGAATTTCTATGGTTTCAAACTATAAATACTGAGTTTCCCTGAGGGAAAACCAGCTCAGCCAAACAAACCGCTTCATAACTTAAGTGTAAATTGTCACTTATACAAAAAGAGTTCAAAATTCCGACCCGTAAGGGTAGGCGCTAGAACTGTAGAAAGTGTAGATAGCCTAATTAAAATAACCATGGACAAAATGCATGAAAGGTCAACATGCACATGACAAAACAACAGACAAAAAAAAATCACCGGTATGGGCTGTAGTGCGGCGACGCGACCATGCAGAAGGCATGAAATGTCCTGCCCCTGAGAGGAGGCAGCTCCTCTTAGAGTGGGTGTGGTCCAGTTGCATAGCGTTCTCCATCTCTAATTGCAGGTGCTCTTCCTTCTGGACATGCTCTGGGCGTGATGGAAGCCTCTGGTCCTCACAATCTGCATCTGCGTGGCCCAAATTTTCCAGTGGCAAGCTTGGTGCCGAGGTTGTTGTTTCTTGGGCTGTTGCTGATTGGGCTGCCTCTGGTGCGGGCAGATGAGCACCTTGTAATGTAGAGAAAAACTGCAGGAGTCAAGAGGCTTTGTCATCCAGGCTTTGTAGGTGGAACCGGAGGTTGTCCATGTCCCAACACAGGTCCAATACCACGATCTGCACTAGTGCAAGGCCTGTTTTCCACTCACATTATGGGTCATCATTGGAACCCTCTCGAGATTGGTGTTTTCGTCACGAATTTTGACTGGATTCCGGATCATTCATCTGAAATTGGGTGTCGTGAATCTGGTCCTGAAGCGACTGGGTGGCCGAAGAGTTGGGAGGGGCCAAAAGGCCTGGGTGTGAAATAGATGCAGAATTAGCTAAAGGTCCTGGGTTGTTGTTTAGTGAGGCCCTTGAGCAATCTAGCTCCTCCATTCTATTGGCAAGGGATGCAGGAAGGGGCATGAGAGATGCAGGAATTTGAGTCAACTACGACAGGGAGGAGGACGAGGTGGCCGAAGAGGAGGATAACAAGGAGGGAGCAGGTGGGGGACGCAAGACCAGGTGGGGTCAGTTTGGCCGATAGGTTGGTCAGCCTTTGGACTTACTTTGTAGTTGGGGCATCTTCGGGACAGTGGGAGAGTGAAAACGCGACAGGAATAGAGCAAGGAAGGAAAAATGCAAAGCAGGGAAAGGCTGGGCAGGAAGCAGAGCTTTGAGAAACAAAAAGAAGGAAATAATGAGCCATCTTGACCCATTGGAGCAATTGAAATAACAACTGGTGAGGTTCCATAAATGGCTACACACGCAGAGTAAAGGAATGGTGAGGGTGCTGGTCCGTCGAAAGGATGCAAAGATAGAGCAAGGTGTAGTGAGAGTAATGGTGCCATGCCTTGAGCGAGCTGAACTTGAACTGATTAGGCAGTTGGTTGTGAGTGGCACGCGGTCGTCACATCGTCGATGCCATGGAGTATTGCTCCTGGTTTCTCTGCTCGATGCGTGTGTTGTACTAGCAACCCATTCGCGGGAAAGGGAATAAATGAGAAGGAGTATAGACACGTGGGAAGGACTATTTTTTAGATATGCTTTGCATACAACTGTGGAAAAAATACATAGAAATAGTAATAACGGGCCGATGCGTTGAAATTTGGGCTTTGTTGTTTCGTGGTCTACAAATTGCCACCAGAGTTCCGCGACATACAATTTGATAGTTAGAGTTGTGGACTATTTGATATTTAAGGGCGTCTGTATGTTACAAAGAAGAGCTGGTAGATACCAAATATGTAATTTGATTAAGTAGATATATAGACCATTGTGGCTGTCAGGTTGGCGGGTTGAAAATTGTGCTGCCATATATTCGTGGACAAAAGCATAAAAAGACTACCAACACTGAATTAGTTTTCTTTAAAACAAAGGCACGAGAGCTTCATTCCAGGTTGTCGGGGTGGTGGGATGAAAATTGGGCTACTGTTGTTCTGTGGCCTACAAATACCACTGAGAGTTGTGCGAAATAAAAATTGAGAAGCGGTTTTGTAGACTATTTGAATTTTTGGATCGCGGGTTCTCGGACTGAAAAATTGGTTTTATGTTGTTTCATGGCCTACAAATAGCACTGAGAGTTCCGTGATATAAAAATTGACAAGTGGTCTTGCGGACTATTTGAAATTTTGGATCACGAGTTCTCGGACTAGGGGGCTGAAAATTGGCATTCTGTTGTTTTGTGGCCTACAAAAATCAAGTATGTAATTTGATGAAGTAGATATATAGAGCATGCACTAAATCTTCATTGCGGGTTGTCGGGATTGTGGGCTGAAAATTGATCTTCTGTTGTTCCGTGGCCTACAAATACCACCAAGAGTTATGCGATATACAAATTGACATACTGCTTTGAGGACTATAATTTTTGAATGGTGGGTTCTTGGTTTGGTGGGTTGAAAATTGGGCTTCTGTTTTTCCATGGCCTACAAATAGTCCGTAGAGTTGCGCGATATAAAAATTGACAAACATACTTGTGAACTATTTGAAATTGAAGGTGCTCATGTCAAACAATTTTAACATTATTGAATTAGTTTTCCTTTTTTACATATGTTGCTGGAGTAAAAGAAATTAAATAGTACTGACGTCTATTACATAGGCCGGTGGAGAAAAGTATGAAACAAATATGATTCCCATTTTTTATTTTTTTTTAAAAGAGACTTCTGGACTTCGACATTTTTTGGTTCGCGGGTTCTTAGGCTGGGGACCTGAAAAATGTGCTTCTATTCTTCTGTGCCCTACAAATAGCACCAATAGTTCCACGATATACAAATTGAGAATCACACTTGCAGAGTATTTGAATTTTAAGGAGCTCGTGTCCAAAAAATTCAGTATTCACGTATTAGTTTTCTTTACATAGGTTTTACATACACTAGTGGAAAAGAGGGAAAGAAATATAGTACCAGTGTCTGTTACATAGGGCCGTGGGTAGAAGAATGAAATAAATAGCATTCCTTAATTAGTTTTCTTTAAAACAAGGGCTCCTTGACACAAGAAATTCAAATTCATGAAATTATAGGTTCTTGCAGACCATAAACTATACATAGCAAATACGTAATTTTGTAAAGTAGACATTTACTTTTATAGATACGAAATATGTACTTTCATAAAGTATGGGGACGAGATTTTATAGAAAAACGATGGAGCCCCCATTCCATGTCCTACAAAGAGCAGACAGAGATAGGCGGTGTACAATTTGAGAAGCGGGCTTATGAACTATTTTAATTTTAAGGGCATTTGTGACAAACATTGTGCAGGACATGTTGCAAAGATGCAAGAAATGACAGTCTCTTTACGTCTGAGTAGAAAGAAAGTAGTGAACACAATTTTATGACATTTATATAAAAAAAATAATAAAACGTGTTACATATTGTTAAAAATTTAAAGAAACACACACACACACACACACACACACACACACACACACACACACATATAGATATATAATTTGAGTAAGTGAATTATGTCATAGTTCATTCTGAAAATGAAAAATCTAGGAACACATAAAAGCAGGAGGAAAAGTAGC
Organism: Picea engelmannii; assembly: GCA_009831015.1. Lineage (NCBI taxonomy): Eukaryota > Viridiplantae > Streptophyta > Pinopsida > Pinales > Pinaceae > Picea > Picea engelmannii. Next base: position 150,895 of record ML794501.1, read on the forward strand.
CTTCCCAAATTAGAGCATAGACGAAACCCTCATTCCATACTTAGCGAGTTTTTGGATTGCGGGTTCTCGGGCTGGGGACTTAAAAAGTCGGTTTCTGTTGTTCCATGACCTTCAAAGAGCACTGAGAGTTCTGTGATGTGCAAATTGATAATGGGACTTGCAGACTATTTGAATTTCAAGGGGCTCATGTCCCAAAAATTTAATAGTTGGGAATTACTTTTCTTTACATAGGTTTTACAAACGGTGGTCGGAAAATGTTCCAAAAATATAGTACCAATGTCTGTTACATAGGGTGGTGGATAGGAGGACCAAATAAATAACATTCCTGAATTAGTTTTCTTTAAAAACAGGGGATCATGGATACAAGAAATTGGAATGTATCAAACTATAGGTTCCCGGAGAGCATAAATTGTACATAGAAAAAATGTAATTTTTAAAATTAGATATTTACTTTTATACATACGAAATATGTTCTTTTATAGAGCATGTACGTAACCCTCATTTTATATAGTGTGATGGAGCCCAGATTACATACTTAGGCAGTTTTTGGAGCGCAGGTTGTCGAGCTGGGGGGATGAAAATTGGAAAAAAATGAAACGTTTTACATATTCCTGGAAATTTAAAGAAACATATATATGTGTGGAGTATGATATGTTTAATTTGAGTGAGTGATTTATGTCATACTTTATTTTGAAAAAGAAAAAAAAAGAATAGATATAAAATAAATAGAATGACCATGCACCAACCTGTACCAAACAACCTATAATCAACCTGTACCATAAACAAATGCATCCAACCATGTACCAAGTATGTACCAATCATGTGTCAACTACTGATCAATTACAACTCAATAATATGTACCAACATCATCAACTATACACCTCATGTATGTGCCAACTCATCAACTACTTGTCTCAACCATGTACTCAACATGTACCTCAACCAAAATCCCTCATCAATTTCATCATCCAAATATGATTTGTAGCTCTATAATAGACCTGGTGTATATGATCACATTCCTGCAAACCTTCCCTAACTTTAACAACAAGAGAATAACATTTTCATCAAACTTTTCTTTAGTCTCACATGCCTAGTTTTTTATTAGTCAACAACCCTAACTTGAAGTAATCATAAATTTGAACATGTAATGTATAAAAAATATGAAACTGATACACAATGTTATTCAGTGTGTTTTATGCAATTCCTTCAGGTGTCACTACTTGGAACCTCTCAGAAAAAGAGTTATAGCAAAAATGGCATACCTTGTTGAATTCTGGCTTATTCTAGAGACCGACCTTGTAGAGCATGCCCCACATGAAATATTAGTTGAATTGATATGAAACTATTACACAACATACTAAATACTTTACCCTAACCAACACATTTGGTCTCACTGAATTTGGATCTGTTATGAAGAAATTATGATGTTTTTACCCGAAACACTTGTTTTTGACTAGTTTCAATACTAGCCACAAACCTTATTTTCCACGGAGTGTAACTCGCAAAATACAACGTTCCACAAGATGAATTTGTTACCATAGATATTTGGGTATTTTTTATCAATGGAATAGCAATTTCATGGTCTGAATCATTATAAAAAAAAAAAAAGTTTATAGCGAAAATGGTGAGATGACCTGTAAATAACATATCTTAGAAAGCATCATCAAAAGAATTTATCCTTCCTTGCATTTAGACCTTCTTTTCTTCACCCTCCCTCAGAAATTAGGCTTAGATATCCTTGGTTACCTCAGAAACCTATATATATTCAATATGATCAAGTTTAATTAAAATGAGAGAGCCTTGCCTCTTATTTATACTCTCCAAGTAGCTTCCTTAAAAACATCTAATAGGTCACTTGGCCCACTTTCCTTATTTTAGGGTCAACCCACTTCTAATTTCTCCATTAAATTTATTATTAAAATAATTTATTTTGTATTCACTTTGAATTATAATACACTCATTACTTCACTTTATTATTTACCTTTTAAAATCTCTTAAACCACTTTGACTACTTTGACCTTTTGGGGCTTCTAGATGACATATGAGGGTCCTCCAACTTCGTAAGGCCATAACTCTCAAACCGTGAGGAGTTATGTGACATTCCACATAACACCAGAAATGGAATGACATGTAATATCCATATAGATTAGTATTACCTTCAAATATAGAAAAAATCATACCATTATCCATCAAACAAACTTGGGTCCATTACCCAAACCTGGGTTCTCCAACTTCACATGGTCATAACTCTCTAACCGTGAGCAGTTATGTGGCATTCTACATACCAATGGAGATGGAATGACAAGAACTATCCATCTAGAATAGTTTCCCTAAAAAATTCACTGTCTGTCATCTCATTATTCCACAATTAATCATGGGTTCTCTTACTTCGCAAAGCGTTTTCCCATGAGGGATTTCACCATAAGGGGACCAATTTGGAGTTCATCCATATTTACTTCTTATAAAACATGACAAAACAATGATGAGTCATATGTACATCAAACAATCTTGGGTCCATTACCCAAACCTTTGTTCTACGGGGCTTTCTTCAAGGGTTGACATCAATGACAACTGACCTTAATAAAAAATCTCCCCCTTTGGCATTGATGGAAACACTCTAATGCAATATTGAAATCATATCACTCATGCTCCCCCTGGAACCATGCCTTTGTCCTCTGCATATGATAAATCTACCTCTTTCCTTTGCATCTGATAAATCTCTCCCCCTTTGTCATCAATGACAAAGGTACATTTCCATCCGGGGCTGCTCCCCTTGACTGAAATGTCCTCTTATGGTGATTCCTCGTGTACATGTAAGACATATAAGATAAGCATTCAAAAAGCATTAATTTTGGATTAGAAATAACTACAAGTTTTTGGCAAAGATATTCAAAGGATTCTTGTGGAAGTGGTTTTGTAAAGATGTCTCCCACTTGTTATTTTGTGCTCTTCCTTCTGGACATGCTCCGGGCGTGATGGAAGCCTATGGTCCTTGCAATCTACATCTGTGTGGCCCAAATTTTCCAGTGGCAAGAGTGGTGTCGAGGTTGTTGTTGCTTGGGCTATTGTTGATTGGGCTACCTCTGGTGCAGGGAGATGAGCACCTTGTAACGTGGAGAACAACTATAGGAGTCGAGAGGCTTTGTCATCCAGGATTTGTAGGCGGAACCGGAGGTCGTCCATGTCCCAATGTAGGTCGAATACCAGGATCTGCACCAGTGCAAGGCCTATTTTCCACTCACATTATGGGTTAGTGTTGGAACCCGCTTGAGATTGGTGTTGCCGTCACAAATTTTGACTGGCTTCCGGATTATTCATCTGAAATTTGGTGTCATGAAGCTGGTCCTGAAGCGAATGGCTAGTCGGAGAGTTGGGAGGGGCCAAAAGGCCTGGGTGTGAAACAGATGTGGAATTAGCTAAAGGTCCTAGGTTGTTTTTTAGTGAGGCCCTTGAGCAGTCTAGCTCCTCCATTCTGTTGGCAAGGGATGTAGGAAGGGGCATGAGAGATGCAGGAATTTGATTCGACTACGACAGGGAGGAGGACGAGGTGGCCGAAGAGGAGGATAACAAGGAGGGAGTAGGCGAGGGACACAGGACCAGGTGGGGTCAGTTTGGCTGGCAGGTTGGTCAGCCTTTCGACTTCCTTTGTAGTTGGGGTATCTCCAGGACAGTGGGAGAGCGAAAATGAGACAGGAACAGAGAAGGGAAGGACAAATTCAAAGAAGGGAAAGGTTGGGCAGGAAGCAGAGCTTTGAGAAACAAAAAGAAGGAAATAATGAACCATCTCGAACCATTGGAGCAATTGAAATAGGGCAAGCAGCTGGTGAGGTTCCATAAATGGCTGCACATGCAGAGTAAAGGCACGACGAGGGTGATGGTCCGTCGAAAGGATGAGAAGACAGAGCAAGGTGCAGTGAGAATAATGGTGCCATGCCTCGAGTGAGCTGAACTTGAACTGATTAGGCAGTTGGTTATGAGTGGCACGCGGTCGTCACATCGCCGATGCCATGGAGGATTGCTCTTGGTTTCTCTGCTCGATGCATGTGTTGTACTAGCAACCCATCCATGGGAAAGGGAATAAATGCGAAGGAGTACAGACACATGAGAAGGACTATTGTTTAGATATGATTTGCATACGACCGTGGAAAAAATACATAGAAATAGTAATAACGGGCTGGTGCGCTGAAATTTAGGCTTCGTTGTTTTGTGGTCTACAAATTGCAACCAGAGTTTCGTGACATACAATTTGATAGTTGGAGTTGTGGGATATTTGATATTTAAGGGCATCTGTATGTTATAAAGAAGAGCTGGTAGATACCAAATATGTAATTTGATTAAGTAGATATATAGACCATTGTGGTTGTCGGGTTGGCAGGCTGAAAATTGTGCTGCCATATATTCGTGGACAAAAGCATAAAAAGACTACCAACATTGAATTAGTTTTACTTAAAACAAAGGCACGGGAGCTTCATTCCGGGTTGTCGGGGTGGTGGGATGAAAATTGGGCTACTGTTGTTCTGTGGCCTACAAATAGCACCGAGAGTTGTGCGAAATAAAAATTGAGAAGCAGTCTTGTAGACTATTTGAATTTTTGGATCGTGGGTTCTCGGGCTGAAAATTGGTTTTATGTTGTTCCGTGGACTACAAATAGCATTGAGAGTTCCGCGATATAAAAATTGACAAGTGTTCTTGCAGACTATTTGAAATTTTGGATCGCGAATTCTCGGGCTAGGGGGATGAAAATTGGCCTTTTGTTGTTCCGTGGCCTACAAAAATCAAATATGTAATTTGATGAAGTAGATATATAGAGCATGCACGAAAGCTTCATTGTGGGTTGTTGAGATTGCGGGCTGAAAATTGCGCTTATGTTGTTCCGTGGCCTACAAATACCACCAAGAGTTATGTGATATACAAATTGACATACTGCTTTGACGACTAGAATTTTTGAATGGTGGGTTCTTGGTCTGGTGGGTTGAAAATTGGGCTTCTGTTGTTCCATGGCCTACAAATAGTCTGTAGAGTTGCGCGATATAAAAATTGACAAACATACTTGTGAACTATTTGAAATTGAAGGTGCTTGTGTCAAACAATTTTAGCATTCTTGAATTAGTTTTCCTTTTTTACATATGTTGCTGGAGTAAAAGAAATTAAATAGTACTGACGTCTATTACATAGGTTGGTGGAGAAAAGTATGAAACAAATATGATTCCCATTTTTTTTTTTTTTTTTAAAGTAGCTTCTGGACTTAGGCATTTTTTGGTTCGCGGATTCTCGGGCTAGGGACCTGAAAAACGTGCTTCTATTCTTTTGTGCCCTACAAATAGTGCCAACAATTACGTGATATACAAATTGAGAATTACACTTGCGGAGTATTTGAATTTTAAGGAGCTCGTGTCCAAAAAATTCATTATTCACGTATTAGTTTTCTTTACATAGGTTTTACATACACTGGTGGAAAACAGGGAAAGAAATATAGTACCAATGTCTGTTACATAGGGAGGTGGGCAGAAGAACGAAATAAATACCATTCCTGAATTAGTTTTATTTAAAACAGGGGCTCCTCGACACAAGAAATTGAAATTCATGAAATTATAGGTTCTTGCAGACCATAAACTATACATAGCAAATACGTAATTTTGTAAAGTAGACATTTACTTTTATAGATATGAAATATGTACTTTCATAAAGTATGGGGATGAGATTTTATAGAAAAACGATGGAGCCCCCATTCCATGTCCTACAAAGAGCAGATAGAGATAGGCGGTGTACAATTTGAGAAGCGGGCTTGTGGAATATTTTAATTTTAAGGGCCTTTGTGACAAACATTGTGCAAGACATGTTGCAAAGATGCAAGAAATGACAGTCTCTTTACGTCTGAGTAGAAAGAAAGTAGTGAACACAATTTTATGACATTTATATTAAAAAAAATAATAAAACGTGTTACATATTGCTAAAAATTTAAAGAAAAACACACGCACACACACACACACACACACACACACACACACATATATATAATTTGAGTAAGTGAATTATGTCATAGTTTATTTTGAAAATGAAAAATCTAGAAACACATAAAAGCAGGAGGAAAAGTAGCCTTCCCAAATTAGAGCATAGACGAAACCCTCATTCCATACTTAGCCAGTTTTTGGATGGCGGGTTCTCGGGCTGGGGACTTAAAAAGTCGGTTTATGTTGTTCCATGACCTTCAAAGAGCACCGAGAGTTTTGTGATGTACAAATTGATAATGGGACTTGCGGACTATTTGAATTTCAAGGGGCTCATGTCCCAAAAATTTAATAGTCAGGAATTGCTTTTCTTTACATAGGTTTTACAGACGGTGGTGGGCAAATGTTCCAAAAATATAGTACCAACATCTGTTACATAGGGTGGTGGAAAAGACGACCAAACAAATAACATTCCTGAATTAGTTTTCTTTAAAACAGGGGATTGTGGATACAAGAAATTGGAATGTATCAAACTATAGGTTCCTAGAGAGCATAAATTGTACATAGAAAAAACGTAATTTTTAAAATTAGATATTTACTTTTATACATACGGAATATGTTCTTTTATAGAGCATGTACATAACCCTTATTCTATATAGTGTGATGGAGCCCAGATTACATACTTAGGCAGTTTTTTGAGCACAGGTTGTCGAGCTGGGGGGCTAAAAATTGGAAAAAAATGAAACGTGTTACATATTCCCGGAAATTTAAAGAAACATATTGTAACAACCCTAGATGAATACATGCTTAGGGATTATTAAGTAAAATTTATTAGATAATTAATTGTCCTAATATGGTTTTAATTAAACAATGATTAGTATTAATAATATTAATTGATTATTTATTTATTAATTAATTGTTTTTAACTTTTGATTAATTAATTAATTAATTAATTATTACATATCACACTCAATGATATTGGTAATAATTTAAGGGGGGGCTTAATAATTTTAAATTGTTTAATTAAAATCCTTTACGTATGCAGGAGAGGATAAGGCATTAAAGAAAGGGATAAGATATTAATGAAGGGGGGATAAGACATTAAAGAATGGGATAAGATATTAGGTAGGGAGTAAATGAAGGGAAGTCGGTGAAGGAGGGATAAGGAGGAGAAGGAGTTAGACGAGAGGATTATTCTACAGAGGTTGGGGATGGATTTTGGGAGCTCTGGGATTTACAGAGAGGGAGGTGAAATTTTGTGAGTGGGATTGATACAGTGCACCAGAGTTGTTGGGGGTTTTGGGCACGGAGGGCCAGGATATCCGTTGATATCCTGGGTCTAGGGAGCTACCTAGTTGGCAGGGAGGACGGTTTTGGGTAGTGTTTTGCAGAAGCGGGAAGGAAGCAAGCTGCCGACAATAGGAGGGATAATAGCATCAGGTTCAGGTATTTACCAAGAATTATGCATTGTTTTTGTATTAATTTGTTATTAAATTTTATTATGATGATGAATTTGATTGCGAATGTGCTAAATGAAGTAACTCTTAAATTTTACTATTCTGTCATAAATTAAATGGTTGTTTATTTAGTTTGGCTCTTACATATGGTATCAGAGCTGTAGTTGAAACACTGGAGTCTTAAGGGCCAAAGTCCCTCTCGCCTAACCTGCAAACCAAACCAAACGCACTATTAAATGATTATATAAACAAATCTAATTATATATATAAATGAAATAAGAATTGATCATCAATATATATATATAT
>ML794501.1:166710-181604 GCA_009831015.1 Picea engelmannii
AGTGGGACAAGTATAGTCTAGGATCTGCTACTTGGGAAGATGCCGAGACACTATGGTGAGACTATCCCTCACTATTTTGACCACCTCGAGAACATGTTTCTCGAAGGTGGGGTGTATGTAACACCACCTTTTGACTTAGACAGCCAGGATTAGTTGATGCCTATATACTTTATTTTCTAAGTCACAGTGAAACTATTAAGTGATATACTTAAACTTTAAAATTTATGAACTTTTATGAATGTTTAAATGTTATTGATGATGATGTATATGATGCGATCTACTACATACATGTAAATTTTATGAATGTTTAAATGTTATTGATGATGATGTATGTAATGTGATCTATTATGTGAATGTAAACTTTCTGAATGTTTAAATGTTATTGATGATGATGTATATGTTGTGACACATTGTGAGAATGTGAATTAAATGAACGTTTAAATGTTATTAGGATGATGTTGGATATTATGCAATCTAGTTTGAGTGAATGATAATCTTGTGAATGGGTATCGAAATTGAATTATGGGATATTATGAGATCTATTTCTAATTAGAAAACTTTGATGTTAACTTATCGGTACAAGGATACCAATTTGAAATGATGCTAGTATGCAATTACATGATGATAATGCATGGAAATGTATGAGTTTGTGTTACAGACTAATCTGCAGGTTATGGGCTATGGAATAGCCAAAGGATAATGATGATGAAAGTGGATATCAGGACCACTAACCGAGAAACATTATGGTATGAATATTATATTTGAAATTTATATTGGTTTGGATACATTGCTATGATATGTGGATCAGTGCATGATTTCAGGTGACGACACTGCCCAAAACCGAATAAATGATGACAAAGCCTCCAGCAACATGGTGCCACTGTATATTCCATTGTAGGGTGTGGACCCTAGTTCTGTTAGGAGGGGTGGAGACATTTCCCACCTTGTATCCTCCATTGTAGGGCATGGACCCTAGTTATGATTAGGAGGGTTGGAGGCATTTCCCATCGTGTATCCTCCAAAACCTAAAGTCATGGGAGAACGGTGCTAGTTCACGCTCCCCAAGACGTGTGATGATGACTGCCAGATGCCTGCTAGGGAAGCTTGGTCCAGATAGTGACACTTCCACTTATGGGTTCTATTTGGAGTTAGGTCAATATAGTTGACGCTCCAAGATAGTCTAGCAGAGGAAGGATAGGAATGGAGATGGAAGTAGGTTAGCGAGGAAGGATGAGTAGTAATAGTTAAGAAAGTATGGAGATCTGTCTTGTGGTGGAAGTTAATGTTTTTCCTTCAAAAAATAAATAAATAAATAAATAAATGAATATTCATTATTATGTTACTAAACCAAAGTTGTTTAAAATAAAATTCTTGAACTGGGTAATACTAATTAAGGGATTTCTCAACAACTGATCGGTTTGTTGTCTTTTATAAAAGACTAGTCTTGCTGACTGGATTGAATGCGTACATAAAATACTAAAGGATGACAGTTTGATTATTAGTACATGCACGAGAATTGTATGTACTAGCTACACATGCAATTCTTGTACATATACGCTGGTATGTATGAGTTTTCTTGACTTACTTACTGATAATGTCAGTTACTTGTTATGAATGTGTGAACCATGCTCTTTTCCGTTGTACCATAAGATACCTTAACTTCGGGACGAAGTTTCCTGAAGGGTGGGTGTATGTAACAACCCTAGATTAATACATGCTTAGGGATTATTAAGTAAAATTTATTAGATAATTAATTATCCTAATATGGTTTTAATTAAACAATGACTATTATTAATAATATTAATTGACTATTTATTTATTAATTAATTGTTTTTAACTTTTGATTAATTAATTAATTAATTAATTATTACATATCACACTCAATGATATTGGTAATAATTTAAGGGGGGGCTTAATAATTTTAAATTGTTTAATTAAAATCCTTTACATATGCGGGAGAGTATAAGGCATTAAAGAAAGGGATAAGATATAATGAAGGGGGGATAAGACATTAAAGAATGGGATAAGATATTAGGTAGTTAGTAAATGAAGGGAAGTCGGTGAAGGAGGGATAAGGAGGAGAAGGAGTTGGACGGGAGGATTATTCTACGGAGGTTGGGGATGGATTTTGGGAGCTCTGGGATTTACAGAGAGGGAGGTGAAATTTTGTGAGTGGGATTGATACAGTGCACCGGAGTTGCTGGGGTTTTTGGGCACGGAGGGCCAGGATATCTGTTGATATCCTGGGGCTAGGGAGCTACCTAGTTGGCAGGGAGGACGGTTTTGGGTAGTGTTTTGCAGAAGCGGGAAGGAAGCAAGCTGCCGACAATAGGAGGGATAATAGCATTAGGTTCAGATATTTACCAAGAATTATGCATTGTTTTTGTATTAATTTGTTATTAAATTTTATTATTATGATGAATTTGATTGCGAATGTGCTAAATGAAGTAACTCTTAAATTTTACTGTTGTGTCGTAAATTAAATGGTTGTTTATTTAGTTTGGCTCTTACACATATTTATGTGTGAAGTATGATATGTTGAATTTGAGTGAGTGATTTATGTCATACTTTATTTTGAAAAAGAAAGAAAAAGAATAGATATAAAATAAACAGAATGACTTCACATTTAGCATAGCTGAAGATAAAAAATCCAGGAAGACATAAATATATAAGGAGACAAAAGAATAGTTTTAAATGGAATATATGAAAAAAATAATAGTTTGTTACATATCGTTAGAAATGTAAATGTGTTTATCATATAGACTGGGATTGGGGCTCCCGCAGACCATAACAAAAATATGTACAATAATCAGGAGTGTGGAAAAAAGTTGGACACGCTAGAACGTAATACCTAAAATGTAGAAATGCGAAGATTAGTTTTTGTCTATAGATTTCTACTCAGAAAAGGAATAACTAGATTGATAAAGAAAGGACTATCACTATACACTTACAGGGATGGTACATATAAGTAATTTTTGTGTTTGGTTGATCATTCCTTTCCCTGTTGGTTTTTGTGGGAAGCTCGCTTCAATAACTGGACTGATACACAGAGGATTTATGCATTTGCCTGTGGATTTCATGTCTGATCCACTTCAAGTTATCTTCAATATAGCTTCTCAAGGGGGTGACATTGATTCCATTGTGGATTCGAATGTTGAAAACTTCATTTTCTAATTTTCTTATATCAATTAAAAGTTTACACAGACCTTCATAAATGTCTCCATTCTGTATCGAATACCCGACTAGCCACTTGTGCACCTCTTCTTCATCATATTCAACAATTCTGCAAAAAGTTTCTAAAGGCAAAGCCTTGAAATTATCAACTTGTTGATCAAAAGCTTGCTTGGTTAACATCAGGGGGTTGAGGATTAAGCTAGGGTCCTGGAACCCGTTTGTCTTTACTGCTAAGTCTATTTTGGTGAGCTTTGTGAATAATGTTTCTTTATTTGATATTGCTTGCTCACACGTTTGCACAATTAGGTACAAGTTCTTCACTTTCTGTTTCCAGCATGCTTCTAATTGAGTGAGCCTTTTTTTGGATGGGAGATCATGTTGTGTTCTTCTCATCTCTGGCATGTTGTTGACATGAAAGGAGAAAGGGATGATCGAGTGCACATAGAAAGTTTCTTCATTTATTAAATCTGTCTGCAGAAGTAGGAACAAGTTATCTGACCTGCTCCCCAGGGAATCCATATTCTGTGATGTTTTCTAGGCCTTGGCAATTAGTTCTATTCTTTTGTTGATATGTTTCTTGACATATCGTCTAGAGGATGCGAGGAAGCTAGAGGACCCTTTCAGATTTGTTGCAGGGGTGCACGTAGTCGCAGACATGGCTATTTCCAAGGAACTGCCAAGTAATGGCATAGGAAACAAAGATTTCTCTAATTCCTTAATCGATTTCTTTGGTCTGGCATTTTCGGCTTCAGTGACTCCAACGGAATCATGAAGAGCATCTCCGGTTTCCCTGTGAAGTTCAGAGATTTTGGATGCATGAATATTGGCAAGGTCAAGTTCTAAAAGATGTTTTCTTTTCTTATTTTTTACCTCTTTTTTCAATGATCAATTTTTTTGATTTGGTTTCAAAAACATCGCTCTGGAATACAAAGGATTCACCTTCGTAAAAAATGCCAGTACCAACGATGTCCATTGAGCAGGAATGTTGAATTGTGTGTGCGGGCTAATCAAGGTTGCATAATATGATTTCCAGATCAGCGTCAAGATCCATGATTTGACGGTAAATGTTGGGTTGCTCCGCCTCCCCTACAATTATTTTTCCGTTCTTCTACACGGGAAACTCTTGAGGAAGATGTTCATTGTGTCTCTACAACACTGATGTGCAGCTTCTTCCAGTATTTTATCAAAAGGTTGGCTGGCTCTAGATGTTGTTTGAAATGAAGAAATGGTGGGGACAATATAACCCCCCGTAAACACTACTTCAATGCGTGTGAATGGAAAATCTCCTCATTAATGACAATATCTATGTGTGTTGTATAGTGAACTGTTAGAAGTAAAACATAATTATTGCAAAGTTAGAAGTGCGAAGGTGAGGGTTAGGACCACAAACATTCAAGGATAGGAGGTTTTGTGAATGAACCAAGTTGGCGGTGTGTGAAAGACATTGCATGGTATTTGAAATTAATACTGGGAAGCGATTGGAGGTTTCATGAATGAGGCAATCTGGTGGCGTGTGAACGACATTCCATGGAATTTGAAATTAAAACTGGGAAGGGAGAAGAAAATGCTTCGCAAAAATTGCATTAATGGAAAAAATTCTCGAGCCTTGCGTGCATCAATGGCAGCTTAGATGGTAGCTGCATGATGACCTGTTGGCATTAAAGTTTTAGAAAGAAGACACACACACACACATATATATATATATTATTTTTTATCATGCACACATGCGAAGGTAACGACCACGGGGAAGAGAAAGCAAGGAAGGAATGGCCAAGTCTAAAAGTGCATGGTTTGGCATTGCGGTTCTTGGGCGGGTGGGTTCAAAAGAAGGCCTCTATTTTTTGGTGTTCTACAAGTAGCACGCAAAGTTCTGTGATATACAAACTGAGAAGAAGACTTGCAGGTTGGCCGACATTTGATAGACCATCTACAGTTTCTAGATTGCGGGTTGTCGGGCTCACAGGGTCAAAAATGATGCTCTATTTTTCAATGCCTTGCAAATATATTATGATAATAAATTGAGAAGTGGATTTGCAAGGTGACCGGCTCAACATTCTACTCCAGAGCTGGTCGGCTCCCACAAATGAGCAATACATATTTGCGGGCTGTACATTGGGTTGATTTACGCCATATAGAAATTGGGTTCTCGGGCTGGCGGGTTCAAAATTTCCTAAGCAAAGCAAAGGGCTCCGTCCAACTCCCACTGCACATTTCATAATTTATGTGCAACACCAAGTCTGTGATTACCAGATCAGTGTATGTAGAAACGAGGCAAAAGTAAAAATGTGCCTTTATAAAGTATGGACATGAGATTTTATAGATCGTGTACTGATATCACATTCCATACTTGTAGGTTCTCGGACGAGAGGGGTCAAAAAATAGACCTCTATTGTTATGTGTTTTACAAATAACACATACAGTTCCGCGATATACAAATTGACAAGCGGACTTGTCGGGTGGCTGAGAATTTATAGAGCATGTACAATTTGTGCATCACGTGTTGTCGGGTTGGCGAGGTTAGAAACAATTGTCTATTGTTCGGTGCCCTGCAAATTTCTTATGATGCATAGATCCCTTATTCCATACTTAGTTTCTTATTTAGATCACGCACTTGTGGGCTCTCTAATGTTCTTGACAAATGGACTTGCAGGCTGGCTATCTCAACATTGCAGTTCTGTTGGATGGCGGACGTGCAACTTAGTGGCTTCTCGGCACAAGAAAAATATGAATATATATATATATATATATATATACCTGCAAACAAGTTTGACAAATTCAGAGAAAGTAAAGGAAAAATTGTTTACTATGGAACAGAGGCAAAAAAAGAATGCACTGTTGCATTGATTCGTTTACATCTTTGGGTAGTAGTTTTTTGCACCTTTTAGTTTCCCTTTTTGTTTCTATCAACAAAAGTACAAAACAAAAGGGATATGAACATAAGCTCAGATGTAAAGAAAAGGGCAACTACTATGTACATACATACAAAAAAAAAAATTGAATAAGATGAATAGAGTCACAAATAGTTTTTTTAAGGATGTACCTTATTTTTTCTTTTTTTGCACAATGAATATTTTATAATTAGAGTAGAAGATCGTCTGTATGCTCACCAGAAGGCTATGTGTAGAAATCAGGGATACAGATATGCTTTGAAATATAGAAATATGAGTTTGCAATAAGTTTGATGTATATGTCATAATTCAAGTGCAATACCAATTGTATTGTGATCAGACCAATATGTGTCTAATACAAACATATTGTATTGAGAAATGGGCACATTGGACCAAACATGGTCAATAAGTGTGTTTTGCAAATGGGTTGTGTTGTTCAGAAGAAACCACAGACTGTATTTGCACATGTAGTTTTGCAATTCTTTTGTTCTCCTAGTATTTTGTAGCATGTTAATATTGAAGTCTCCTACAAGTACAATGGATCCGTTCACATTGAAATGGTCCAATGCATTGGAAATAACATTTACTATGTTGGAGAATGTTGCATGGGGAGCAACGTACAGATTTAGTATTGCAACTTCTGTTCCATGGGAAATTTTTTTGGCAAGCACCAATTTAACATTCTTTTCTTCAATATGTATGTGGTCCAAAATTGCTACATTTTTTTTCACCAGTATCATCACCCCATGTGTAATGTAACTTGATATGCAATTATGATTTGGGAATTATCTTTTCTACATGCATAATTCCATGTGTGTTTCCTGCAAGCACAGAATATCGGATTGCATTAAATCATATTCATTCGGTATATCTTCCATGTGTGCATTTAAGTTGCGTGTGTTAAGCAACAGTATTGATACAAATGAATTTGTTTGTATGGATTGGTAATCATAATGCAGTTTCCATTTTGTGGTGGTCCTCAGTCATTCCATCTCAGTATCAACTTTTTGTTTCACTCTGAAGTTATCTTTTGTTAGAGGACTTACTAAATACAAGGAGTCTATGCTTCTGACACAGGATAGTGTTGTGTATACAAGTCCATGTATCCGAATTCCAGCAGGTTGAAATGTAACATTATCAAGTGTTAGGCCTTGTGATCTGTGGACTGTACGTGCACATGCAAGTTTAATCGGAAACTATTTACGAATCTCCAGTCGACCTATCTTTGCTGATGTCGATACTAGCTTTGATATTCGCAAAATAGGAGTCCAATCGCTTCCATTATTTGAATTATATAGATAAGACAAATTGCTTGCTTGTCACTTGCCTATATGCGGTTCATGGAACCTAATCCAAAGGACACCTATTTTTTCTTTTTTCGTATAGTTGTTCAGTATTCCATCTGCACCATTCACCAAGCCATCCTGCAAATCATAGTTACAGGCATATATTTCAACTAGTATTTCTAATTTCAGTGCAAGGTGCAAAGGTAAAGTGACTAAATGTTCATGACATGGGACATTTCCATGGTTGTCTTCTTCCAAGTCGATCGAATTGATGATGATATTATCGCCAGGCATGAGCGACAGCATGTGGCTATTATGCTTTGCAACATCCTTATTTATGTAGAATAGGTAAGGGAACGTTGAATTTGTTGGTGCAGGCCGCAAGAACCTCAAATTGATATAGGTCAAGTCATCATATGTTTGGTTGTTTGTGCGCATTCTATTCAGAATTGCAATGAATGTTTCATCTATCTGGCACATTGTAGTATGCAACTCAAAGCATTTAATATTGTCTCTCCAGAAGTCATGGGTCAATGTTTCCATGTTAACGATAGGTTGTTCAAATATCAAAGAATCTTGGATGGGTTGTGACTGGTAAAGATCGCCACAGAAGATCATGTCAATGTTTCCAAAGTATTTGGTATGCACATGTTTTATACTTCTTAGCCGACTGTCAATGGAATAAAACAAGTGACTGCCAATCAAACATGCTTCATCTATAAATACAAGTGGGATTTCCTCGTAAAGCTTAGATAATGTATCCAACATTTCCTTTCTCAGTGGAAGAAATTGTGACTTGTTAAAAGGCATTAAAAATGCAGAGTGGATTGTTGTTCCACTAGCATTGTATGCAACTTTTCCTGTGTATGCAACTATTAGGTCCTTTGGTTTCATAAGATCAGAGCAATTATTTTAATCATAGATTCGTATAAGCATTTGGAACAGTGCTTTAGCTGTGAATGTCTTTCTTGTTCTTGCTCTGCTTATAAGGAACACATGCATAGGACTATTCATGTTCAACCATTTTTTAAGGGAAATGTCCTTTACAATTGTTTGTTGTTCGTGATTCAATAGACATCATATTCTGTGGTATTCATTATTTTCAATCAGGAAAGGATGTTTTGTAACTTGAAAACCAAGGTTGATACTTTTTTCACTTTCAGCCATTGGAGGACGAGGAAAATCTGCTTGTAAGTCATAGAACTCGGAAGGAGTTCTGGTTGTTTTTGGGTTTATGAATGTCTCATCATGATCACCAGGGTTTTCTAGGTCATTAAGTACAACTTCTAGATTGCCCCATGTTGGATTAACATTGTAGGTAAATCTAGCTTCATTGATATGCACTATAGTCTCAAAGGCAACATACGCAGCCTCCCATGTAGAGAAGTTATGTATTAATGTCTCTTCGTTTTCATGGAACGGAACATACAAAAACAATTTTTCTCTACAATAGTTTTCATAGTCACAATATTTATTGTATTTGACAAACTGTATAACAGAGGGTTTTTTTCTTTTTGATATGGGTGTCCCATTTTTTTTTTAATGTGATACGAATTACGCTAAGCAGATATGCCTAATAGGATATGGACGCTGGATGTAATAATCAATAATAGAGCAACATATGATGTCCTCTGAATTGTCAGGTTCTTGTTGTAGCAAAATTGGTGGTTTAAGCATAAATGTGTGTTTTTCAAGTGGAGATGTGCTTATGAAGACACATTTTCTTGAACTACAAGTGAGGGGCAAAGAAAGGGCAATGTGAAATGCTTGCTGAGAAGACATTTGTTGAAGATTAAACAATGTATTACCAAGGGTGCAAATCATTTGTATGGAATCAATATGACTTCTTTCGTGTTCTTTGCGTATTTTTCTGAATGCAGATGTCATAAATTTGTCAATCTGCATCATATACGAGGTGCAGTAGGATGCTGCAGCATATGCATTCAGTATGTACTATGCATCTGTATTTGATTTCCACATAACTGGCATGTCCTTGGAGAAACTGTTGTTCTAGATATGCGATAGTTTTCGTTTAAGGAAAAGTATTGGTTGCCTAAGTGTTATTTGTATGGCTTGGATGTACTCATCTTCTGATAGATTTACCTATGTCAAGAAGGCATCAAATCTCATCATTTCATCAAATCCTCCTTGTTCTAGAAATGCGAACAAGGATTTAGAATTCTCAACAACAACACTGTCCTCTAAACTAACTGGCTCTATGATTCTTGTATCTCTCATTGGCGGAATGGGGAAATTGTATCTTCAATGCGAGTTTTTTCGTTTTCTACAACTTCTTGTATGGTAATGTTTATAAAATTTCGCAAGGTCTGGTTCCAAATGATATGTATTGCATGTTATGTATTTATCCACAAATTGTTTGATCTCTGAATTCTTATCAGCTCCATAGATTGGTGCACTCTCTATCCACAACAGTGTGTGGTCATGCTCATTTCCCCTATTCTGAAATTCAGTCACAAAAAAAAAGTTCGATATTTTTCCGAAAAATGTTTCATCATGGCATATCAATTGTCTCAAAGCATTTATTCTATGTCTATAGTATCGAGTACATGTCACCGGGTCTTTTCTTATGAGGCAGTCAATGTCGTTATTTTCCAGTGTATCGGTTTTTGTTTTACGTTTCTTGTTACTATGTAGGTCAGAAATGGTAGCCACCAATGGATCCCAGCAATGCTCTGCACTTGTAAATGTGATGAAAAATGTTGGCGACCCCAATTGTTGAATCATTGCAAATTTTTTTTTTTTGTTTTGTTGCAAATAGTCAGGAGAGGTGCGGATGATCTTGAAATCTATGTATCCAATATCATATTTCAGAATTTTTTTTAGGTTTACTTTGTACTTCACATCCTTGGCCAACAACTTTCTTCCTTGTAACTAGCCTTTTCTTATTTGGACCCACATGCAGGACAAAACTTGCTCTATTATTATGTGCATTGTTTTGAAAAACAAATTTGTTATGTGACAGGAGAAGTAACTTCTTGAATGTAGTATCTCTCATCGTACTATTTTATTATAATTGAATCATTCTGTAATATCAGTGCCACATGGATCTCCGTAGAACAGTGTTGGAAATTTCATTTCCTCAGCGAATTTGTTCTTGAATATTCCAAGTGGACGTTGCCCCTCTCCAGGTGCGATTTCGACAATTTTGTCTTGCAAGTCACGAATGCACTGTGAAACAGTGAATCCATGGACCAATGTTTCAGTAGGTGCTTCAGTCTCTGATTCATCACTTGTATTAGAATTACCAGAATTTTCGAGAGTCTCTGCAGAGTTGCCATGTTCTTCTACGAGAACACTGTTCCAGTTGGCATTTATACAAATGTTCTCTGCTTTGTACAAGGCCCTGAAACATAATTCCTTTAATGCTTTCATAACACCATGCACACACACTTTTCTTGTTTGATACACATTTGTGTATTGCAAGCATCTTTTCAGAGCCACAACGATTGTAATTGTATTGTTAATGAACAGTGACAATGCTTTTTGCACAACATCTATATGAACAAGCACATTAATAATTGATCCTGTCAAGCCCATCTGGGGTCGCTTATAGCCCCAAGGTCTGATTTGAGAAAATTCAATTCACAGAGAGATAAGTCTCTCCTCAAGTTCTATAAGTGCACTTACATCTGCTAGTGGTGTATTACATCTTATTCAGTCAAGGGTATCAAACTGTGGTAGTTTTCCATTTTCAAGCGATCATTTGCATGGAAGACAAACTTTTTCACTGGAAAATGGTTTATCGTGGGCTGTCAGGCAGAGGTATTCTACTTCCAAATCAGGCATGAAAGACTTATTGTTTTTTGAAAAATTCAATTGTTCACAAATTGCACATGCAATGGAAGGAGTGTCTTCCATTTGTTTCATGTAGGTCTGTCTTGCATTTTTTTCTCCCAGGGAAGTATGGGTAGAAACTGTTTCCTATTTTTCATGTACACCACGAACTGCCACAGTTGCATGACCATTCTGAGATATGCAAGCACACATCTTTATGTTCTATTCTGCACGAACAAATTTCTTTACATTTTCATATGTGAGTTTCTCTCTAAAAGGAAGTGTAGCAATGTATTTTTTTCTCTCGTGCATGAACTTTTTCAAGTTGTGGTAATTTACTCTACGTTTCTTGCCCAAGGGCGGGATGACCTGGTGGAAATTGGGATGAATTTCACTCACCTAGTTTCTCAGAAACTATTTTACGTTTTTTGTTCAAGGCCTCTATTTTCTTATCAGAAGTTGGACAAATTTGACGAATAATTTTTTTCAAATTGTGATAACTTACTCTACATTTTTTGTTTAAGCCCTCTATGGCCTCATCGCAACTGAAATGAATTCTACGCATGTTTTTTTTGTTCAAGCCCTGCCTGCCCATATCACAACTGGGAGGACTCTCGTTTTGACTAAAAAACATTCCACACGTATGCAGATTCGATGTAGTTTGGGTGGCATGCATCCTCAACCATGAACTACCGATATCTCCAAGCAAAGTTTCATAATGGATATGTGTTGTATATGTTTTCAACGACAGGATGTGAATTATTCGATCGTAATTTGAATCAGTAACCCATATATGGATAGTGCTAGCTGGCGAGGCCGATCAAACCTGAATCTTGACCCTGAATACCATATAAATCCATTGCAAACAGAATCTGCAACTCTCCATATTCCCTTCTTCATATGGAAGTGCCATGTTCACAAGGTATTCCTGCCAACTTCCAACTATCGACATATTTTCCACAAGATATGGGCAAAGGTGTTGATGCAAGCACCTAAAAGCCTGTTCGTTGTCACCTATAATCCCATTGCAGAAGGACTGTATAGTGTAAAGACACAGCGACTAAACATCGAAGTCAGCTGCTACCAAACAAAAAATTGCATTAAACAAACTATCTGCACAGCTAGACACAACATTTGTTGCCAGCTGTAAACCATAGAAATCTAGGCCATCCAAAATTTGTTTCCATTGTGATTGAAGGTCTTTGCAAATAACTGACAAGTAGATACGAGGACCTTCTATATCACATATGGACATTTTTCTATACAACAGTGGTTCATAATGGCCACTGAGGGCTGGAACAAAATGCAATATGGATTGTTAGATGCAATTTTGTTGAACAGTAGATATCTTGTTTTTCTTGTCAATGACCATATGCCAACTGATATATTCATCCAGTTAGACAGCCATCGAATACAAAATATATCTCCCCAAAGTGCCCTCTGATGTGTAGGCAGAACTGGAGATGTAGACAACTGCATCTTTGAAAAATATGTAGCCACATCATGTATTCCATGCAACTGTCAAAGAAAATCAGATTCCAGTTCGTATTCATAGGACTGCAAAGCCTCAACATCGCCATTTTTAAAATAGGCCAAGAAATAATCTATCAATCCATTGCGCTACTCGATTGACAAATACCGGAAATGCAATAGAACCTGGAATGTATCAAAAAGGCAATCCCCAACAGTATACGAGAATGCATCCAATCTAAAAAGGCCATTCCTATGTAAAACCACGTCAATGCTATCATGTACAATGGATTGTGTATCTTTTTCATATGACTCAACATCTATTACCTCTTTCATCTTTTCAACTGTCATTTTGAAGTTGTTTGCTAGCTACTTTTAGTTTCTATCAAAACAAAGAAAAACACAGGAAAAAAATAAAAACTAGCAAAATAAAAAAAAAATGCAAAATAGCGCACCAATCCCCGTATGTATATTTAAACCTTCTTCTTCTCAACTTGAATCCCCCTAGTTCTCATAGCAGATGAGAAGAAAACAGACCGACACTGGAAACCAAACCAGAATGTATTCATAGGACTACAAAGCCTCAATATCGCCATTTTTAAAACAGGCCAAGAAATAATCTATCAATCCATTGCGCAGTTCGGTCGATGAATACTAGAAATGTAATAGAACCTAGAATGTATCGAAAAGGCAATCCCCAACAGTGTATGAGAATGCATCCAATCTAAAAACGTCATTCCTATGTAAAACCATGTCAATGCCGTTATGTACAATGGACTGTGTATCTTTTTTATACGACTCAACATCTATTACCTCTTTCATCTTTTCAACTGTCATTTTGAAGCTGTTTGCTAGCTACTTTCATTTTCTATCAAAACAGAGAAAAACAGAGGAAAAAAATAGAAACTAGCAAAATAAAAAAGAAAAGAAAAATAGCGCACCAATCCCCGTATGTATCTTTAAATCTTCTTCTTCTCAACTTGAATCCCCCTAGTTCCCATAGTAGATGAGAAGAAAACAGATCGACACTGAAAACTGAACCAAACAGAAGAAAGACCACAAAAAAATAAAACCATAACTTAACTCAGCAAAAAGAAAACAGGCAGACACAGTTTTCCGGCCCACAGAGTAGAAGCATACACTATGTCTACACCCCGCCTGATGGTTCCATCTTTTGATAGCTCCCAACCACTTTTCGTAAAGGCCTCTACATTGCAATTTTTGAAAAAACTATGGACGCGACATCTGTGATATGAAGACGCATTGTTTATAGGAACAGAAACTAAGAGCACAGACAAAAATGGTCTGGAACAAAATATTGAAAATCACCAAGAACATGGAAACTTACTCATCAACAAAAGAAGGGAAGACTTCAGTCCAATAGCTTGCAAAGTTGAAGAACAACAAACCAGCGAACAACCACAAAGAGCTCGAACTGCAAGTGCAGGACCTCAACTTTGCAAAGTTGAATCAAACAAGAACCAGAATCATCGAACAAAACAACGAACAAGGATGGAGCACAAGAGCGGGGATGTCGACCATGAACAAAACTGTATTGCAAGGCATCTGTACAATAAACATTTAACACTAGCAGAGCTCTTAGGAAACAATTAAGATAGTAAGGACCATCGAAGGGCGTAGGCCTGTGCAAACATTTAAGAAAAGATGCAACATGGCAGGACTGTTCTCTCGAAGCACGCAACAATAAATCATAAATCGGACATAGCAATATCATGCAGAATGCATTCAACCCAGTAGAAAATGTTAAGGGGAAACATTCGACTAATTCTAGCATTAATCCATGTTCCACGAATGCATACCAAAATTTATGATTCCAAAAGACCATATACCACCAAACACTTTGGAAATGCAAACATATTTTACATTGGGAATAGCCAAGACTGCAATAAGATCTCCAATCCGTTGTCCAATAAGATCTTAACAAACATGATACAATAGCAAAATATTTCTGGTCAACGCACAAACTAATGCCAGGTCAACAATTTATCTATCGCTAGAGTCCCTCTATGCCTACCGCAGGGACTAATAACATATTGTTCCATATGATAAGGCAGGGTAGTTAAGCATTTATTAATAAATGTTTATTAACACAGTCCTAAATGTTGCATATATTTAACATATACTAGCACAGCCACAAATTCGTGGCTGGTGAACGCCGAAAGGTGTAATTCTATACTTAAAATGGTGCGAGATGATAAATATACACCGATATGATAGATATACGTCGGGACTCCTCTAACTTGTTACTCCAGCGAGGGAA
>ML794501.1:182668-195402 GCA_009831015.1 Picea engelmannii
ACAAAGAGATGTTTTATATATATATATATATATATATATATATATATATATAAACTATCCATCTATTAATGGAAATGGAATTTAGATAGATTCATTAAAAAATCAATAGCAGCCTACTAAAACCATTCATGAGAGATTGATAATGTTGGATGTCAGCTGTTAATGAGATTAAGGATCCTCTCAAATAATAAAACGTCACAGGGAATCCTGAGAGCTCCCTCTTGCTCGTATCCGAATTCCTCTACAGAACCTCCAGCAGCTTTACAAATAGGGGATGGTTGAGAACGTTGGTATCTATGACAAATCTTGTAAGATTATCTTTCCCTACATACATAGGAAGGAATAGCTATGGCAGAGAATACAATGCTTCTGACCATCTGCTATAGCCCAGAAAATCTGCTACAGATTGAGAATAGAGTGTGGATGCTGGAGGCCCGCGCAAGAAGAAGAAAAGGAGGGAGGAAAGATCTTATATTGTAAGATGCGCTGATACGATACTTCGTTTACCTTCAATGTGATATTGTATTTTAAGGCACAGAATAAATAAAAAGTCGCACGGGAGCCAAAAAGTCCAGTCAAAATCGAACGTGGAGTTTCCGCCATTGCGCATTTGTTTTGAGTGAGCGACCGAAAGTTTGGAATATTTGATTTTTTAATTTAATTTATTCTCACACGTATTTCTAAAGAGAGGTTTCCATGTGTTGAATGGCATAATACCAATTTCTTTTTGCTTAGAAGCTAGGTTTCATGGGATACCAAATTTAGTGAGTTGCACTAACTATTATAAATATGTTATTTTAGGTTAATATGTTTTTTCAGGGTTAGCTTACATTTTGAAATATATGGTTTTGTGTTTGTAAAAGCGAGCTCGAACGTTGACTACACAATGGCAACACAAGATAATGGATCAGCTGTCATTATCAACTTCAAGTTACTGGTTTACACCTTTATCTCGTCATGATGATCGATTAGTTTATCCATCATCAAACTATTAAATTAGTTAAATAATTAAGATATGCAATTCAGGAATCCACTATCAGAATTCTCAATGTTTAGAAAAGCGACCTAGAAAGTTGATGTTAACAGTCATAAAAAAATCATCTGTGCTGATATACTGATATGTACATTGTGGCAGGGACTAGCTGCTTTGCAGCTTTCAATTTTACTGATAATAAAAAAGGAATATGGTACATCACATCCATTTACTAACTCAAGTTTTTTACTAACTCAAGTTTTATGGTACATCACATCTTTTTACTAACTCAAGTTTTATGAACATCTTATTTATTAGAGATTCTAGAGTTTTGTGAAACATTTTGTTCATAGAACTTTTTAGAGAAATTGGAGAGCACAATGTGGCAGGGACTAGATGCTTTATAAAAAATGGATATGGTACACCACATCGTTTTACTAGAGTCAAGTTTTATGAACATCTTGCTCATAAAAATTTCATAGTTTTGTGAAATATTTTGTTCATAGAACTTTCTAGAGATTGGCATTGCTAAACCACGAATTTGAGGGCACAGTGTGGTAGGGACTAGCTGCTTTGCATCTTTCGATTGTACTGGTAATAAGAAAGGGATATCTTTCAATTGTAATGGTAATAAGAAAGGGATATGGTGGCACGGACTAGCTGCTTTGCAGCTTTCAATTGTACTGGTAATAAGAAAGAGATATGGTGGCAGGGACTAGGTGCTTTGCATCTTTCAATTGTACTGATAATAAGAAAGAGATATGGTATACCACATCCTTTTACTACAATCAAGTTTGCTCATTAGAGATTCCAGAGTTTTGTGAAACATTTTGTTTATAAAACTTTCTAGAGATTGAGATTGCTAGATCGAAAATTCGAAGACACATTATGGCAGGGATTAAGTGCTTTGCATCTTTTCTTTTAATTGTACAATTGTACTGATAATAAAAAAGGGATATGGTACATAAATCCTTTTACTAGAGTCAAGTTCTATGAACATCTTGCTTGCTCATTAGAAATTCCAGAGTTTTGTGAAACATTTTTTTCATAGAATTTTAGAGATTATCATTGTTAGACCACGAAATCAAAAACGTACTTCAAAGCTTTCAGTATAAATCTCTAGTGGACATCTTGCTCATTAGATATTCCAGAAATATTTTGTTCATAGAACTTTCTGGAGATTGTCATGGTTAGACCACGAATTCCAAAGCTTGAGTATAAATCTCTAGTGGATAGTGAGTGGTATGTTGTATCCCTTCAGTGTGGACGGCCTAAAGGATGTGGCCTATACTTTAATCTACTCTCAAATTGTGTTGTTCCAAGAGAAAGGATGTGGCCTATACTTTAATCTACTCTCAAATTGTGTTGTTCCAAGAGAAAGGATGTGGCCTATACTTTAATCTACTCTCAAATTGTGTTGTTCCAAGAGGGCAGGTGCAAGAGGGTGTTGATTAAATGTTTTATTTTTTGGTATTTTTGGTTAGAATTAGGAAATGTAAATTTGGATAATTTTTTTTGTTTGTTTGTTTAAATTGTATTTTTAATGTATATATGGATCCACTTACTAAAAAAAATTTGGAATATTTTTATTATACAAATTTAGCCACTCAAATCTGTAAATCTAACTATTCTTCACCAAATTTCAAGCGAAATCAAATAAAAAAATAATCGAAAAAAACCAAAAAAATAAAAAGTTTAAACTACACTAATGCAAATGCAAGAGAGAGGTGAATTAAAAGGACATCAACCAAGTACAAGAGGCGGTCTTTACTTTAACGTACACTGGAGGTGAATTTATAGGACATCAACGAAGTACAAGAGGAAAGAAGAAGATTTCGACTCCTACCCAAGAAATTACAAAATCCTTGTTTTGGCAAGGTGAAACAGGGTGGGGTATGCGAGTATCATATCGACCCCGCGAAGATACGAGATATCACGACTCCCATGTCATATAGGTTAAACTCTGCCCCGCCTGGATTGGTGTCGATTCTGCCACGCCTATTAAAAATGGAAGATTGTATAAAAACTTGAAGAGAAACAAAATGCTTCACGTTACGGCTCAGGATGAAGACCATAAGATGATAAGCATGCTAATCTTACCGTAGCTCCTAGCTCTCTATAAAATGGGCTTCCAACCAGCCGCAGACATTGAGCCTTCAGTCAAAAAAATTTGGAATAGATATTGGTAAGGTTGTGCAAATTTTGAGTCTTTCTAAATTTGTAATTGTAGTGAATTAGCATTCCATAATTTTGACATACTGGACAAACTCTCTACAGGAAATTCGATGCAGAAATTTGCTTAAAGCTTCGGAGAAGCATAATATGAAGGTATGCCTGGAAAATGACGTAGATATACCTTTATGTATGTGGCCAATCATTGAAGTCCATCGATGGTCGGGTAGGTTCCTGAGTACTTCTTTCCCTCAAGATATATATTCATTCAACCGCCATGCATGATGCGAGGGAGTGGTTTTGCCCAGTAACAAACAAGAACAATGAAGTGTTTTATGTAAAGATATATTGATAGCGCCGTACCTGCAATATTGTTATCATATGGAGCTGTTCTGGATGCATATATATTTAGGAAGAAGTTAGTTAAAAGATTTTTTATTGGAATTTGTTCATGTAAATTTGAATAAATTTGTTATTTTCTGTTGTTTAAATTGTATTTTTGAATGTATAAATGGATTCATTCTGTTGAAAAACCTTAAAATACTCAGATTATACAAATTTAACCACTCAAATCTACAGAACCAACCATTCATCACCATAAAATTTTTAGAATAACTATTTAGAAATGAAAAATATATATTTAATATTTTAAAATATATATTTTGAATTTGTTTATAAATGAGAATTTTGAAATTTCTATTTCCATAATATCCAATCCAATCTAAATTTGAACTTGATAACTATGATTTATACCATATTGATTAGTCTTTTTCCTTCCCAAATTCATATCTTTTTAATAACATATTTTTTCATATGAATAGGGCATGGCAGTCTAAGATTTATTAATAAATATTCAATAACACAGTCTTAAATGTTGCATATATTTATTATGTATGATTACAGAGGGATTTATAAAAATATTTTTTAAAACAACTAGAAACGATTTATAAAAATATTTCTCTAAAACAACTAGTAACACGCTTATAATCCTTCTCATACATATGTAGAACTTTGTAACCGTCCATTTTTAATTTCATGGAGATAACATTGCCATATAGCTTGTAAACAATTTAAATGTGAAATGTAAAAGTCAAGCAAATGTAATTAGTTATGAGTAATAATGGTTGCCTCAGCATGGAGATAACATTGCCATGCTATAGCTTGTAAACAATTTAAATGTGAAATTTAAAAGTCAAGCAAGTGACCAAAGGGTAAAGCTTTAATTTAAAGAACTCATTATGATACCACTAAAGGAAAGAGAGAGGGGTTCATTGTGTAAAGAGATCCCAAGTCACTTTGGTGAATTAATGTTGAGAACAATGTGATATTATTTCCCCTTCCTCCAGAACCCAAGGAGCCAATTATTAAATAATTCAGGGTTGCGTAGTTGGACCAATACCTTCCATGTAAATGCATGGGAGTAATGGATTGGTATGTCCATAGAAAATTGTGGACCACCCAATTGCATGAGGGAGACACTTGAGAAGCTTATGGGAGAAGGGAAATGATGTGCGCATGAGGGGTTGCACAAAGAAGCATAGAACCACGCGGGTGCATATAGGGAAGGGAGTTCTGGTCAAGGGAAATGGATGAGTAGAGGTTGTTGAACGATAGAGAACCCACATATGTGTGGGAAGACATACTAGAGTGTTCAAAGCAGAGAAAATTGTTGAGAACCTCAGATTTCCCTGGTGGTATCATGGCTTGCCACACGAGTGGCCAGGATGTAGAGAGAAGAAGCATTTGAGCCTATGGTTGGGTGGAAATGAACTCACCCACAATTAGTTGTTTGGTTAAATTCATGTTTGAATAGATAAGTATTCTTTGCATGTCCATTGAATATAAAACATAGTTTGTATGAGATAAATGAATGTCATTTCTGAGTTGAAAGGAATGATTCAATTTATTTAATTGGTAAATCAAAATTTATTGTAATGCGTGTACAAGTTGTAGAACTACATTGTCTATGAGTAAATTTGAGAGAGACAAAAACAATGGGTATAATATTGCTCCTTGCATGTTGTATTCCTTATTGTATATTGTCTCTTGGGATGAGCAATACATGATGAGATATTTTTGAATATGTAACTCATAGTTGTTTTTCTATACCTTAATTTCCTTGGGTATTTAACCTATGAAGATAGGATTTAAAATAAAACCAAACAGAGATCAGTGAACTCAAAAAAATAGGTAAGGAGCTCATGGGAGTATGTTCCTTATAAGTTTTAAATCACCCTTATGGTTTCTTGTCTTAGAGAAACCTCATTTCGTTGAGATCCCTTTTGAGAACCTGATGAGAAACAATAGCCATCGAAACTGAGGGGAGGATAACCCCAGTCATCCGATCATCACCTAAGAGTTAGGAACCAGAGGTGAAGCCATGATTAATCAGGTTATCGAATACTTGGAGCACTAGAAGGGTTGTGTCAAAGGCCTTACTTATATCTATATCCTAGGCTGGTGGGGCAAGGTTCCAACATCAGTTCCATTCGTTTTTCACTAAAACAAAGGAGAGTGAGGGTGATGTCATAACAACGTGTCGTGCTAGTGTGGAGACCAGAATGCCACATGAAATTGACACTTGTTATCAGTGTATTTGTATAGGTTGAGTGTCAGGCCTTGCTCGGGCATAAGCCTTTGATTTACACCCTTAGATCTTCCTCATATGAATTGAAGGCCAATGGATTT
Source organism: Picea engelmannii (assembly GCA_009831015.1). Classification (NCBI taxonomy): domain Eukaryota; kingdom Viridiplantae; phylum Streptophyta; class Pinopsida; order Pinales; family Pinaceae; genus Picea; species Picea engelmannii. The sequence goes on from ML794501.1 coordinate 188,502, forward strand.
CGACTATCATTTTTCTTGGTAAGCTTAGGAGGGAGGTTGATGCTCCAAGGTATGAGATCCTCGAACCCCTAGAGTTTTCTCCTTTTCTTTCTATATATCTCAGTGCTCGTTTGGGAAAGGTTCTGGGGTAGGGTTCCACCCTCCCTTTCCTTTGTAAACTTTACGATTCAAGGAGGTTAAGACTCGTGCGAGTGTGATGATGAAGAATGCCAACATACCCTAGAGGGAAATATGTGTCAACTTTTGAGTTGTCAAAGGGTTGAGTGTGGGCCCTTATGAGCGAATACCATTTATTTGACACCCTTTAGATCATTTTCGTTGGATCTAAGCACCGAGAGTACTAAGTCATCAAATTTCCTTACAAAATATTAGGAGGAATTCGACACCCCCGAGTATTAGACCTCCATATCCCCAAAATGTTTCCCATCCTATTTCCTTGTGTTTCTTCCGATGTCCCAATTCCTGGTGGGCATGGTTTCAAGAAGGGTTCTGACCCTTACCCCTTTGTGATTAATTAAGCGTGAGGACGTAGTATACTTGTGTCAATGACGTCAGAGTGACTCTAGGGTGAAGTAACCCAGTCAGTACAACGTGGACAAGTGTCAGCACTTGAATGGAGAAACCTTATGCGGGTGATGATGTGTGATGTCGTGGTTATCCCACATGTACCACGTGTCCAGGATATTTGGTGTCCAACGCAACAATCTGTATCGAGTCGTGGGTGCTATGTGTCAAGCCAAGTGGAAAGTCATGACAGGGCTGCATGTCCAAGGTGCCACCTAGACCACTAGATCAACCTCACTCGAAGTGTTAGTGTTCATGCGTTAACCCGATGAGACCAATTCTTGGTGATCTTGATGCCCGATAAGCCCAGAGTTCGGTGGGTTGGTGGAACAGGTTGGACCAGAGCCTATCAAAATATTTATGCACGAGGTTTGAATGCGGTCGGTCGATACCCCAAAATACCAGATATCAGAAGTGTTTAAGAGGTTTCGAGAGCGATAAAGTTGAGGGTCCTAGTGGGCTAGTGGCCTATGCCACACTAGCAGCCACGTCAGTGCCAAATGGTACCCTGTGGAATTGCATAGGTGGAGAAAGTCCAGGTGGACATTTGGTGGTTTTTGGAAAAAGAAATCGCGGAAACTTTTGATACTGAGATTAGTTTCGAGCATAGTTACAATTGTTGGAAAGCTCTCAACAAGGAAAATTGAAATATGAAGTCAGAATTGAAACTTAGAAGGGACAACGAGAGATGGTTTTAAGAAAAGGAGGAATTGGTACATCTACCAACCTAAGATCTACCAACCTAAGAGAGATCATGGGTTGAGTGTGTTATAGCTTTGGATTTATAATTCCTCCAAAAGTGCTTCAAAATTGATCACAAGGTTGAAAATATGACTACAAGATTTGAACTTTTATATGCGTCATTCTCCCTAGGCCTCGAATTTCAAATTATTTTGTATGTTATATGCAAATTTCATTATCATATTTTTTTTGTATTTTTTGTATTTTGACTATGCAATTTTCTTTAATAAACTAACAATAAAAAAAACTCAAGAAAAACATTCATAATCCAGGTTGTAACTTAATTTATATTATCAAAACAATATTGTGGAATATTATATAATACATAGCTCCAAAATCTAGTTTTAAAGAGTTATCAATCAATTGAGATTTTACAAATTAAACATCTCCACTGCAACCTCTACATCCTTCAGAAAAATTCAATTTATCGTTAACTATGACATTTGAAGCTCAAACATAAAATGAACAATAATTAGATTTCTTTCTTTAAAAATTTAAATGATAGAACTCTAAACCATAATCTTAGTTAATATTAGTTTTATTAGTGATACTGTTCTTATATTTAACTATTGAAATCATAAAAATGCCTACTATTTAAATAAGATAACACTTAAGCATCCATTTTTCAAAAGAATGGCCACCACTTTTACTTCAACAAAAAAATATTTTTAATTAGAAATAAATTATGAAAGACGAGTTCATTGTTAACTATAATTTACAAGTATTTATATACAGTGTATATAATATGACAACATATACTACATCCACATATACTACACCCATTAGCTCCATTAATTAATTAAAGATAATGAAAATATTAACCAACTAAATCTATTTTAATTGAATATGAAGCATTGTTACCTCTTTTCGTTCACTCTGAAGATTCCACTTGAAACTCAAAATTTTCAAACTTGACTTTCTTGCAAAAAAAAAAATATATATATATTTAATTAGAAATAAATTATGAAAGATCACTTCATTGTTAACTATAATTTATATACACTATATATAATGTGACAACATATAATAAAACCATGAACTTTGTACATTAACTGATTAAATATAATAAAAATCTTAACCAATTAAATAAAAGATAATGAAAATTTTAACCAATTAAATATATTTTAATGAATATGAAGCATTGTTACCTTTTTTTTATCACTTTGTTTATAAAAATGCTTACTATTAAGAATAACACTTACCGATCCATTTAAAAAAAAAATGGCCACCACTGTTGTAACTTTCTTGAACAATCATTGAGAAAACTCAAAATTTTCAAAATTTTATTTTTCTAAAAAAATATAATTTTAATTAGAAATTAATCATGAAAGACCGATTCATTGTTAACTATAATTTACAAATATTTATGTGCCCTATATATAATTTGACCATTAATCAATTAAAATAATAAAAATATATAATTTTTATATTAACCAATTAAAATAATAAAAATATTAACCAATTAAATAAAAGATAGTGAAAATATTAACCAATTAAATATATTATAACTAAATATAAAGTATTGTTACCTATTTTTGTTCACTTTCTTTATAAAAATACCTACATTTTAAAGAACATAAAACTTACCCATCCATTTTTCAAAAAAAGCCCACCATTGTTGCAAGTTTTGTAACCAATAACAAAGGATTCCAGATGAAACTCAAAATTTTCAAAATTTAACTTCACTGCAATTATTTTATTATTTTTAATTGGAAATAAATTATGAGAGACTATTTCATTGTTAACTATGTATTTATATGCCCTATATATTTTGAGAGCATATACTACAACCATTAACTATGTACATTAACTAATTAAAGATAATAAAAATACTAACCAATTAAATATAATATAATGAAAACATTAACCAGATAAATATATAATAATTGAATATGAAGCATTGTTACCTATTTTTGTTCACTCTCTTTATAAATAGTTCCCAATTTCTCCAACTTCAAATTAGATACTAGACTTCATCATAAATCAAACCTTCTCAAGTTACACAATAAATCTTTACAAATACTCACTTCAAAAGATAAAGAATAATAACTTACCAACTCTTAAAGATCAAGAAGTCTTCTTGACTTTGTATCTCTCAATATCCCATATGCTACATTCCAATCCACATTAGATAATTCAAGGCCATTCAAAGATATTATCATTAGTTCATCTAGTTTATCCAATCCCAACTTTGATTTTCTAATATCCTTGATGATGTTTTGTTTAGAAAATCCGCTTTCACAATCCACTGTACTTGCAGGAATAGTGAGTATAGCTTTCCATAATTTCATCATATGAGGATAAGTTCCATGACATTGTTTTGTGTTACGAAATACCTTCCATGCTTCTTTCATTGAAAATCCCTCAAAAGATAGATTGAATATATAAACAAAAGGGTGCAACTCTCTTTTACAAGCATTAATATCAAATAATGGAACATATTCAATATCCTTTGACATGGTATGCTACACATTTTGAAAAAGTTTTAAAACCCAACGCTCTAAATTTTTCTCACATTTATGATGCTCTTCTTGATAATAACAAGGACTGAACAATTTGGCTGCATTAAAAAGATGGAGATCTAGAAATATTTCATTCAAAGAGTTTATGAGAGACTCAATATAATCCTTTGTGATTTGTTGACAACTCTCTTGTGTTCCTTCAAAGTGCGGTTTTAAAGTATGTTTCCTTACATCACTATAATCAATCTCTACAGTTGGGATAGAGATGTATTGTAGCTCATGTCTATCTATAACTACCCCTTCATCTTTAATTTCTATATATCCATACTAAGAATCACTTAAAATTTTTGAAACATAGATTGTACCTTCTACAAATGTTTCTTTTCTCAAAAACCATCTAGACAATGTACTTATATTTACTTCAAGAGCCAACCCAATAGTTGTAATGTCAACATTTTCTTCATGAAAAGTCTTTTTCAACTTGGTCAATTCACAAAACATGTCAGCGAGGATATCAAATAAAAATTGAATGGAGTAACTTCATGTCTTATCATACCATGTTGAAGTTTTTTTTTTGCATTTTTCCACAAACTTAAAATTGTTGGCATAAGCTTCACAAGTCTTATAATAACTTCTCCCCTAGATAATCATCTCATTGAGTGTCTCTGTAAAACATCAAGAACATCAATTTGCATGACTTTAATCAAAGCATTCAATTCATTGCTTCTCTTTGGTGAGTTTTGAACCCATGAATACACCTTATTTGCAATTTTTTTAACATATAATAACTCTAGTACTTTCTTAGAAGCATCTGCTACTGCTAGAGACCAATGATGAGATACACAATGAAATGTAGTAAGATTTGGAGTGTATTTTTTTAAAAATGAGATGAATCCATTTTCATTTCCAGTCATTGTTGAAGCTCCGTCTATAGAAACAATTATCAAATTTTTATTCTGAAGGCCTCTAACATTTAATAATTCACTAACACTATCATATATTGTTTTTACTTTTCCATCCATTACATCCTTAAGCTTCATAAACTATGGAATAGGTGATCCAAAACCCTTCACGTCTAAATAGGTTGCATAAACAACAAGGTGTTTCTCTAAGGTGCAATCAGTGCTTTCATCAACCATTAATAAAAAGAAAGGAATTTCCAACATTTTGTTTATCTGAATCTACTTAAGATGCTTTGATATGCAATATATAAAATTATTTGTAGACTTACAATTTGTGTATGAAGAGTACTCTTGAGATTTTGGCATGTGTGGTGTTTTTGTATCCATGAGAAATTTGCAAAGCTTTTCATACTTTGATAAAGATAAATCTTCTTGACAAATAAACTATGATATTTTCATTGTGGTAATCACTCTTTCCTTATTTTCACCTTCTATCTCTCTAATATGATCAGGTATTGGCTTCATCTTTCTCTCTAAAGCACTAATCCATCTTGTCTTTGTATATTTATGTACTAGTGATTTTTCATGAGTAACAAGAGAATCATGTTGTAATGGGGTACAACCATTCCCTGAACCCCATAGTCCATTCATCCTATAATTCTCACAATAGATACATTTCATAGTTATTGTATGTTAAGCCCTAATATTGGCTCATTACCCCTTAATTGGGGCATATTATATTAGTAATGTTATTTTATTTACGTCGGCTTTAGGCCATTAGTTGTAATTATACCTCTTAGTCTCCTATATATACCAAGGAGACATTTTCATTTGGAATCATCTTGTACTTGAACATTTAAGTGGGGCAAAAGGAGGTTTCCCCCTCGAAGAGGCTTATTATCTGAAATTATCTCTTTTTCAAGGCGTTGAGTACTTTTTCTGAGGTTTATCTATGCTATATTGATATTTGGTTCTTAACATATGGTATCAGAGCTCAAGGTCTTGGGGTTTCGCTGCTACATCTGAGACACTTTGACATTTTCGCTATACCTTGTTTTCTACAATGTTTCCGAAGGAACGTCTTGGAGGGTATTTAGTAGAGAGATCAAGGTACCTTGGGTTCAAACTTCATCTCTTGAGGCTTTATACTTTCAGAGATACATTCTGTACAAGATAGGGTTCTGGAATCATTTTTAACTGAGTCATTTCAGAATTTCTGCTATAATTTTTTTTTTGTAATGTTTCAGAGCTTGAAATCCGAAGGCTATTTACATAAATAAGTAAGGTATCTGTGGTAAAAATTCCATCTTCCGGGTCATCTTAAATTTGTAGATACACCCTGTGTAAGATAGGGTATCTGACTAGTCCTATTGACTAGTCTCAAGAAGGTGTTCCAGGTAATACAATCATAAATTCTTCTTAGAGCATCCAAATTGAGTGGGACTGGTTTCATTGGATCATGGAAAATCTTTAGTATTTTTGGTGCGAGTTTCAGAATTTATATCAATTATTTTGTGAGGGGCATGCTATACAAGTGAGATCTCCTGGAAAGGCCAAAAATCGACAAGTTGTGGGGAAGTTACCGTAAATTCCACTTGGAAAATCCAATTTTGATCAGACCTATGGCATTGCAGAGAAGAAATATCAGAGAACTACATAAAATAAATTTTCTTACCCAAAAGGGCCGAAACTTGGGAGATACAACAGAAGAAATATTGTCTAGCAGAACCACCTCAAAATCAAGGTTCAAAAGTGATACTTGGCCAACATGCCACCAGAAAAGGGACCTTCTACACCAAATAAGCTTCCAAAAAATCCTACTTGGACTCTTGATGAAGGTGAAGAAATGCGTAGGGACATAAATGAACTACAAAAGAAGATGGATTCAATGGAAGCTAAGTTGGATACTAAGATGGATGGTTTAAAAGGGGAGATCATGGAAGTATTGAAAAATTTTGTAACAGAGAAGACACCTGAAAGTGAAAATGCATCCCATGAAATTCATGATGAGGACACAAGGAAGGTGAATCTAGAATGGAGAAACTCCAACTTTGGCTTGAAGACCAACCACGTTCGATGGCAAGGACCCAATCACATGGATACTTCAGATGGAGAAATTCTTTGATCTCCATAATTTGCCACATACACAAAAGGTACGAATTGCTTCTTTATATTTAGGACGTAATCAATTTGTATGGTATCGATGGCTTTGTTCTCGCAAATCACTCGTCA
>ML794501.1:220998-231021 GCA_009831015.1 Picea engelmannii
ATATATAGGTATAATTGTGAATTTGCAGGTTTGGAGAAGAATTGAATCTATGAAGATTGGTATTGGTGAGATCATTGATCATTGTAAACGATCGATGCTCCTAATTACCTTATAGGAAGGTAGTCATTGCTATCATTGAAGGGAGTAGAAGAAGGTACAAGAGCCATTGGATCATTCTATCGATGAATGATGATTGTTTTATTCAAGTGTCCATTGTGTAACTTCAAAGGTAGTCTTGATCATTGATTCCATCTAGATCAATGATCCATATCATTTTGTGCATGTATTGTTGTGATCGTCAAATCATAATCGGGATGGCATAAAGGAGGGTCAAGATCTCTTCACAGTTTGAAAGTGCATTAGGGTTGTTGATCAAGGAAATTTGCACAATAATCTAGACTGTCGACAATGGTGAGATGCATCGGTAAATGGTGTATTTTGGGGGTCCCTAATTGAGATTTGAATGAAGGATCAACCTTCCCTGAAATGAACAAAACCCATTCATCTCAATTGCTGATTAAGTCACGTCCATCGATTTATCATTGGGTTAAATATCAGTGTTAGTTCGTTTTTGGATAAGGCTGAGGTCACAACCCTTGAGTGTATGGATGGCTGGAGGAAGGGAATTAGCGACTGTTGGATTAGCACAAAGATATAGGTGTTGGTCATCTGGAATATTCTAAGAGCTTGGGCTAGAGTTTAGTACCTTACCACTATTAATAATGTAAATGTAACCGAGAAGTAATTAATCCCAGAGACATACTTTGACCTATAGAGATACATCCAAAGAAGGACGAGAAGGACTCAATCCATACTGTGATCGAATAAGTTAAGGAGAGAACAAAAATTAAGTTTGTAAAGGTAGATTTAAATGGAGGGCCTATGAAATAGAGCCAGTCATATGCGCATGACTTGGGTAGAAAAGATCCTTGGACAGTCTAGTTATAGACTTATAGAGTAGCCATATTGAAGGGGTATTTGTATTGTGGGTATTGAACATTAAGGTCATCAGGAGGGGGAAGGATCTTATATGGTAAGATGCATCGATACAATACTTTGTCTACCTTTGATGTGATATTATATTTTAAGGCATAGAAAAATAAAGAAAAAGTCTCACCCTATCTAAAAAGTCCAGTCCAAATTGAACGTAGAATGTCCATCATTCCACATGTTTTGAATGACTGACCAAAAGTGTTTGTCTATCTGTTTGTTTGTTTGTATGCCTACCTGCCTGTCTATTTGTCTGTCAGTCTGTCAGTCTATCAGTCACTCACTCACTCACTCATTCATTCATTCTATAGGTCTTTCATGTGTTGATGTCATAATATCAATTTTATTTTATTTTTTGGCTCGGGATCTAGGTTTTATGGGATTCCAAATTTAGTGAGTTATTATTAATATTATAAATATGTTTTTTTAAGTTTGTATACATTTTTAAATATATGGTTTTTATTAAATTGAGGACTTGTCACTGATAGTTAAAAGATGTTAGAAAAGGTTGATTGGGCATTTACATATAATTTGGAAAGAGGCATGATATTTGTTGGAGATAAATTATGGTACAATGTGCATCAATTAATACATAGCATTTAATACATGTTTTTGTGAAGTAAATTTAATAGTTTAATGCATTTAATACATGTTTTAGTGAAGTAAATTTAATATTTTAATAGGTTTTCTTCACTTGTTTAATTGTTTGAATTGTTTTTTTAGATCCAATATTTTAGAAGTTTTTTACTTATTTGTTTTTTTATTTGAATTCATTTTATTTCTAGGATGATAATCCAACATTTTATAGATAATTTTTTATTTGTTTATTTATTTGAATTCTTTTTGTTTGTTTGAAAGGTTAGTTTTGTAGTATAGTGGAAAATATTATATATATACATGTGAAGAGATTGAAAAATAATTATTAAAGATGTTAAGTATAATGCTTCAAGTGATAAATATTTTTTTATATTGTGGGAGGTGTTGAAACTACTTGGTACCTTGTATTTAGATTCCTAAAAGATGATATATTATTGGTAGCAATAGGGTCATTTATGGGTGATTGCATTGATAGGAAATTGCATATTATTACTAGAAATAAGGTAACTTATGGATCATTGCATTTAAGAGGTGCTTTGCATCCCAATATGATGTAATGTTCCCAAGCCAATTTTTTTCTTGGAACACTAACTACTCACTATTTGTTATGTTTTCATATGTGTTTGCAGGTTTACTCATGGATTTGCGCATTAGGGTTTATGTTATGTTGATTAAGAAATGGAACAATAGATCTGAATAATATAACATAAACAAGACAAGATACAATAAAGAACACTAGTATAGGACCAATAATTTCAGATCTGACCATTATTTAGATAGTAGATAGACATGAACAAGAGATCTGCAAATCTGGAAGAAAACCCCAATAATATCAAAGATGGGTTTTCATTCGATACAATAATAATCAATACAATGATAATAGCCTCCCAAAGGCTCTCTGAAGAGAAGATCCAAGCCTCCAAAGGCTAACATCTACAAGATATGACTGAAGAGATGAGATCCTAATCCAATATGCCGCAAAACCCCTCCAACTGGTTGAGTTGCACACTTCCATGGTTGTTGATGAACCCCTAAGTTTTGGCCCTCCTCTTCTTGTGCTCCAAATGCCTCCAAAATTTCCCTAAATGCATATTGGGCTAGTAGAATCCCCCTGACCAAGTTTCAAGCTGAAAGGTGGAGTTATGCCCCACCAACTCAGAAAACCCTTGATTGGTTTGTGACCCCTAGTTGTCCGAGTCACCCATATTTAGGCCTCACCTCTAGAAGCCTCCAACTACCACCAAAATATCTGTAATGATAGATCAGGACAATGCAAGAAATATGGTGAAATCTTAACATGATCTGTGAAGATATGGGCCACCAAATAAAGGAAACCTCTTCTTGCAGTGCACCCCTCTCTCCTCCAAGTCATGCCAAGATCCAGGAAATAAATTGTTGGGTTAACCTCCTTAGGAATAGTCTATACATGATGCCTGGGACCATATGAATAAAAACCAGATGCTCCTTTTCCAAGAAGCTCCCTCCTTTCCTCAGATCGAGATGAACTTCTCAATGTGGTGCTCCCTCCTTGTTGGAAACCCCCTAAGTTGTGCACTATCTTGAATCTTCCACTAGATCAGACCCATGAAACACTACATAATGGTGTGGGAGGATTACTTCACCTCCGGGACCAATATTGGATCAAGGAATATGGAATCTTTCACCACTAAGTTGATCTCTAGGGTTTTAGAATCAAAACCCTCAAAACTGCTTATGCTCAAGAGCTCCAATGAGAAATATGATAATAATCAGAATTCCTTAGAAGTGCACCCTTCACTTTCTTTTATAGCTCCATTATATTCATTTGTTGAGTTAATTAACCCCTAGGGTTAACTCTTAGCTTAACTCACCTTTACTTTTCTTTCGTTGAGTTACCCTTTTTCATACAAAGTCAACTCAACAATATAATGTTGTGTTTAGGAAGTGTCTTTTGGTTGAATTTTTCCCCTTGATGCATGATACTATAGTCTAGTGGGGATGGATAGAATAATGAGTCTCTCTGGACCTCTTCATCAAGAGGTGGGGGACATTACAGTCTCCCCTGCTAGAAATTGCTTGCCCACAAGCAATTATGGACCTGTCTCCTGGATCAATTGTTCCCCTTCCCAAGTGGCATCCTCCATGGGTAGGTTCTTCCACTTGACCAAGTATTCTCTTATGCTTATTTTCCTCAACTTCTTCTCCTTGACTTCAAGTATCTCCTCCGGTATCAGTACCAATTTTTCTTCTTCATCCAAAGGTGGAAATTCCTCAATAGTAGTGAAATGCTTGCCAATGGCTCTCTTCAAACATGACACATGGAAGACATTGTGTATTTTTCTGCCATGTGGTATATCCAACTCATATTCCATGACCCCTACCCTCATGTTGATTCTGTATGGACCGAAAAAACAAGGTTGGAGCTTCTTGCACCACTTCTCTTAATGGATGTTTTCATGTATCTTTGAAGCCTAAAATAAACCAAGTCACCAACCTCAAATGTGCACTCTACCCTGTGCTTGTCTGCTTGTACCTTATGTTGATTATGTTCCCTTTGCAAGTGGTCCTTGAGTTCCCTGATTATGTCTTGAGTTTGTTGAATCTAGTCTTGAACCATGGGAGCCCTACTGTCTCTAAAGGAAATCTCCACAAATGAGAGGGGCTCATAGTTGTATAAGGCCCTAAATGGTGGCATACCAATGGACATATGATGGGTGGTATTGTAGCAGTATTCCCCCAAGTGAAGCCATTTAACCCATGCATTTTGCTTCCCTGCTACATAATTCCTGAGGTAGCGTTCAACCCATTTGTTAACTATCTCTATCTGGCCATCTGTTTGAGGGTGATAATTGGTACTAGGTGTTAGGGTTGTACCCAACAACCTGAAGAGCTCCTTCCAAAATGTGCTCATCAACATGATGTCCCTATTACTCACTATGGTTTTGGGTAAACCATGCAATTTGAAAACCTCCCTGAAGAATAGGTCTGCAACCTCTGCTTCACTGTAATCTATGGCAATGGAAAATAAATGTGAAAACTTAGTCAATCTTTCCACTACCATGAAAATACAATCTTTTCCCTGAACCATGGGCAACCCTGTGATGAAATCCATAGATATACTTTCCCATTTGTGCTCCAGAATGAGAAATGGTTGTAGTAATCCTGTCGGGTGAGTGTTTTCATCCTTGTTGGCCTGACAAATGTTTCACTCCTTAATGTGGCACATCACATCTTCTTTCAAAACCTTCCAAGAAAATATCTCCCAAACCTTCATGTATGTCTTGATGAACCCTTGATGCCCTGCTACTGGTGAATCATGGCATGCTTATAGCACCTTGGCCATAAAAGTTGATTCAAGGATGAATAAAATTCATCCCTTATAGTATATGATATCATCCATGCTTGTAAAGTTTTCATCTTGTACCTGTCCATCCATCACTTCACATGCAATTTTTTTTTTTGAATATTACACCAAAAGGTGAGCCTTCCAATCCACTAAGATGTCGGTCATGGCATAAAATGATGGTCTTATGGATAAGGCATCTGCTACCACATTATTCTTCCCTTTGACAAATTCGATGTCAAAGTCATAATCCTAGATTTTTCTCACCCACTTTTGTTGCCTCTCATTCAAGTCCTTCTGATCTAGGAAGTACTTGAGGTTGTTTTGATCTATCCTCATGATGAATGTTTCCCCAACCAAATGCTGCTTGAACTTAGCCAATGCATGCATGATGGCTAGAATTTATTTGTCACAGATGGCGTATAGGAGCTCAGGGCCTCTCAATTTTCAGATTTCATAAACCAAAGGATGTCTATTCTGTATAAGCACTGCCCCAATGCCTTCCCTTAAGGCATCACACTCTACTGTGAAAGGTTGAGTGAAATACGGTAGGGCCAATACTGGGCATGTACTCATCACTTTATTCATTTTTTCAAAGGTCATATGTTCTTTTGGGCTCCACTTGAATGCCCCTTTCTTGGTCAAATCGGTCAAAGGTGCATAGAGTTGAGAGAACCCCTTGAAAAATCTCCTGTAATAGCAACAGATGCCCAAAAATCCCTTCAATTTTGTGAGTTTCGTAGGCATGGTCCAGTCAAGTATAACTTGTATTTTCTCTTGGTGTACCTATACCCCCTTCACTCCAATGATGTGTCCTAGATAAAGGACCTATGTCATTCCAAATTCACATTTTGATTTCTTAGCATTTAAGTATTACTCTTCCATGATAGCCAAAATCTGCTCCACATGTTGAAGGTGCTCCTCCCAAGTTTTGCTATAGATCAATAAATCATTAAAGAAGACCAATAGGAACTTCCTCAGTTTCTTATTGAACAAATGATTCATTCAAGACTGGAAGTTGGATGGCACATTAGTTAGCCCAAAAGGCATTACCAAAAACTCATAGTGTCCATAGTGACAACGGAAAGGAGACTTGGAGATATCTTTCTCCCTCATCTTTATCTGATGATAGCCGGAGCGCAAGTCAATCTTTGTGAAGTATACATCCCCATGGATATCATCCAATAGATAATATATACTTGGGATGGGGTATCTATTTTTTATTGTCTTATTATTTAGAGCCTTATAGTCAATACACATATGCATTGTCCCGTCCTTCTTTTTCACCAATACCACTGAAGATGCAATGGGACTGGAACTTGGCCTAATGTGGCCCATGTATAATAATTCTTTAATGGCCTTTTCAATTCCTTCTTTATACTTCTTGGGGTGCCTGTAGGGAGTGTTGATGATAGGTTTCACATCCTCCTCTAACCCTATGATGTGCGCAAACCCCCTATCTATTGGTTCCTTTGGTGGTATGGGCTCAAAGACTTTGTTGTTCTTGTCAACGAATTTTTGGATCTCTGGTGACTAGTGAGTTTCCCCCTTATTATTTAATCTGAATCATATTCTACACTCAGCTACATAAACAATGCCTTTCCTCCTGAAGATGGCCTCCATGCACTTTGTTGTCACCACTCTCAATGCGTTGTCTGTCATACCCCTGAGAACCACCTTTTTTTCCATTTTCTTCTATAAAGGACATTTCCATGGTTTTGTAATTTGTGGTGATTTTCCCTAATGTACTAAGCCCTTGTACTTCACGAATGATGTTGGTGTATGGAAGGTCCATAACATAAAAATACTATGCCAAATCATGCCTACCCAATGTAAGCTTCATTCTCGAAATGTATCTGTCACAAGGCATGGTTTGCCCCCTGCTACCTCTACACGAAATCCCTCAAACTTAATTGTCGGTATTTGTCTCCTTTGCACTAGGGATGAATCAATGAAGTTGTGTGAGACACCCCCATCAATGATAACTAAGACCTTCTTCCCTTGTAGCACCCCTCTCATCCTGAAAGTGTTTAATTTAGGTACCTCGCTAATGGACGCAAGTGTCACCTTTTCATTTGTTGTAAGGTCGTGACTTGCATCCTACCCTTTTTCTTGTCCCGTAGTCTCTGCCTCTATGTTTTGTACATGGACGAAATATTCATCCTCCTCATCATCTGATATCACCTCAATGTAGTGAGCTTTTCCCTTACCCATGCATTTGTGTGTTGGATCCCAAGGCTCTTTGCAGGTGAAGCACAACTGCTTCCTCCTCAATTCCCTCCTAGTGGCCTCATACATCCTACCCCTTCATTGGTCAAACCCCCTTGGGTCTCTCCCTCCTTGGTTCATAGGAGGTATTTGGTCTCTACCCCCTTGGTTTAGAGGAGGTCTATGGGTGAATATCACCTTTGATGTTGATCCTAAGTCCCTAGTCTTCCATATTGCATCATGCAAGTTGGTAGGCTTAAAATTCTTGACCCAACCCCTCAAGGGATCCATCAATCCTTTTGTGAAGAGAATCATAAGTCTCGATTGAGACACATCCTGTACCATAACTGTTATCCTCTGAAACTCTTCTATGTAAACCTATGGTGATCCTGTCTGTCTGAGCTATGTGAGTTCCCTAAAAGGTAGCTCCAGATCCCCCTGGTCAAACCTGTCAATGAGCCTTTGTGTAAACTCTGTATAGGATGTGATCTGATTGTGACCCAGTGTGGTCAACCCATGGTACCACCAATCATGAGCCTTGCCCTCCAAGTACATGGTGGAAAAATTCATGGCATCCATATCCCTCATGGGGTTAAGTTGTAGGTAGGTATCAAGTTTCTGCACCCATGCTTGCGCAGTCACATTAGAAGATCCATCAAAATAAGGAATTTCCATCTTGCCTTACCTACGTTCCATTTCATAGTTGGGCCTTTGATATTGTTTAAGCTTACCCTAAAACTTGATTCCAAAATATTGATCCAGTGTGAATTTCCTCTAGAATCCTGCACTCAAGGCATGATACTCCTTGGCATACTGCTCAAAGTTGTCCTCAATTTCATCCTCATAGTTGCGTTGTGGTTGGTTATCCAGGAATGTGGGTAGATAGATTCTAGGTGTGGTCCTACTGTGTGCTAGCCCTTGAGGATGTCCACCTCCATAACTCTGTCCTTCAGTGTGATAACGAGGGCTATGCTCCTGCTGATATCTAGTTCCCCCATGATATCCACTAGATTCCATGTTTGCATAAAACTCTGGTCCCTTTCCTCCATGGATCATCTGTAATAGGAGTTGCGCAAGCCTCTCCTGGCTGGAATTCACTCTTTCCAAAGTCTCTATCATTTCAATTTTCCCCCTGTGCGTAGTTTCCTGGTTTTCCTATAGATGATGCACAAGGGTACTTTGTGTCTTATTTATGGAGTGTTGTAGCTCCTTGGAAAAACCTGCTAGAATCTGTGGCTCACTGTCCTCACTTGAACCCTCCATCTATGCCTCTGTTTCACCTATCTCCTTCTTTCATATGCCCATGTAAATACCACAAGTTGGGAGGGTCAATGCTCTGATACCACTGTAATGTTCCCAAGCCAAATTTTTTTCTTGGAACACTAACTACTCACTGTTTGTTATGTTTGCTTATGTGTTTGCAGATTTATTCATGGAGTTGCGCATTAAGGTTTATGTGATGTTGATTAATCAATGGATGTTAAGCCCTAATATTGGCTCATTACTCCTTAATTGGGGCATATTATATTAGTAATGTTATTTTATTTATGTTGGCTTTAGGCCATTAGTTGTAATTATACCTCCTAGTCTCCTATATATACCAAGGACACATTTTCATTTTGAATCATCTTGTACTTGAACATTTAAGTGGGGTAAGAGGAGGTTTCCCCCTCGAAGAGGCTTATTATATGAAATTATCTCTTTTTCAAGGTGTTGAGTACTTTTTCTGAGGTTTTTCTATGCTATATTGATATTTGGTTCTTAACATATGGTATCAAAGATCAAGGTCTTGGGGTTTCGCTGCTACATCTGAGACACCTTGGAATTTTTGCTATAACTATTTTTCTACAATGTTTCAGAAGGAACGACTTGGAAGATATTTAGTAGATGGATCAAGGTATGTTGGGTTAAAAATTAAGCTCCTGGGGCCCTATACTTTCGGAGATGCAACCTGTACAAGATAGGGTTATGGAATCATCCTGAACTGAGTCATTGCAGAATTTTTGCTATAAAACATTTTTTGTAAGATTTCAGACCCTGAACTCTGGAGTCTATTTACAGAAATTAGTAAGGCATATGTGGTAAAAATTTCATCTTCTGGGTCATATTAAATTTGTAGATACACCTTGTGTAAGATAGGGTATTTGACTAGTCCTATTGACTAGTCTCAAGAAGGTGTTCCAGGTAAAACAATCATAACTTCTTCCTAGAGTATCCGAATTGAGTGGGACTGATTTCATTGGATCGTGGACAGTCTGTAGTATTTATGGTGCGAGTTTTAAAATTTTATATCAATTATTTTGCGCCAGACACGCTATACAAGTGAGATCTCTTGGAAAGGACAAAAATCAACAATTTGTGGGGAAGTTATCATAAATTCCACTTGGCACATCCAATTTTGATCAGACTTATGGCATTGCAGAGAAGAAATATCAGATAACTACATAAAATAAATTTTCATACCCAAAAGGGCCGAAACTTGGGAGATACAACATAAGAAAGATTGTCTAGCAGAACCACCTCAAAATCAATGTTCAAAAGTGATACTTGGCCAACATGCCACCCAAAAAGAGAACTTCTACACCAAATAAGCCTCCAGAAAATCCTACTTGGACTCTTTATGAAGGTGAATAAATGAGTAGGGACATAAATGATTTACAAAAGAAGATAGTAACAAAAGATGAACTATAAGAGATGATGGAGGGTTTAAAAGGGGTGATCATGGAAGTATTGAAAAATTTCGTAACAGAGAAGACACCTGAAAGTGAAAATGCATCCCATGAAATTCATGATGAGGACACAAGGAAGGTGAATCGAGAATGGAGAAACTCCAACTTTGGTTTGAAGACCAACCACGTTCCTAATATTGATATGAGGAAGTTTGATGGCAAGGACCCAATCACATG
>ML794502.1:19105-41697 GCA_009831015.1 Picea engelmannii
TTTTTCTCTTTCTATTTCCCAAGAAGAAGGTCTTCGAGATATGATTGATGATAGTACTGATGATTTCATAGCCATAGATGCATTATATTTTTCCCCTGATACCCCTGTTGTCTCAAATTTAAAAGAAGAAATAGTTGTAGAAGAGGATTTTTCTCTATTCCTTCAAGAGGTTTACCATGATGTATTTTCACCTGTGATTGAAGAGAAGAATCAAGAGATTGCTCATTTTTCTTTGCAAGATAAAAGAGTTTTGGGCTCACTTATCCTTGATGAGTATTCAGATGAAGAAGAGCAGATCCCTACATTGCATTTTGTTGACTTGGGGAGCAACCAGCCTATGTATGATAGCTATGAATCAGATTCCGATGTGGATATGAAGGAATTTTAAGACCATTCTATAGAGCCTTTTCCTTTATACATTAAAGAACAACATTGTGTGGAAATCAACCATCCTAGGCCCACAAAAGACATTGAGCAGCCATCTCTTCAAATCAAAAAACCTGCATTCACCATGCTTGAACCTAGACTTGTAGACAACATCAAACAACAAATGATTAGCAACGAAATTATTTTGAAACCATGTTTAGATTTGAAGGTAGCTGAAAGTGGAAGCTTCCATGGGAAAGAGAATATGTCGAGGATGTTTGATCTTCATTTGGAACAATATATGGCCAAGGTATTTCCTTATGGTTTTCATGTTATGTTTTATGATTATATGGAGTCTTTGAGCAGTTCAAATGTCAAATTTTTTTTGTAAAAAAAGGTTGGTTTTGTTGTCCTTTCGAATTGCATTTATGTATGTCATGGGTTCTTTCATTCGTCTTTTCCAGATCAAGAATTTCACTCGTTAATCAATTACTTGTATGGCTTCATTGGAAGCATGATTTTACCTAATCTAGAGGAAGAAGTTGATTAGAGTAGGAGTGTGCATAAATAAGCTCAGTATCTAAGCATTTGTTTTTAGTTTCCAATAAATAATCAGAGTTGCTCCCAGTATATCAGGATATGGCAGAAGGTAAATATTAGATCTTGAAGGTCTGCAAAGGATTGGTTCCATAGGCTAGATGACTCCACAACCCAATAGCTAAGGCACTAGAAATGCTTGTTCTTGGTAGCTCGTAGGGAGCATGCCATCCCTTGTGCAGCCAAATGTTATCACATAAAGTTGTCAAGGGTCGCAGGATAACCAAGTCTTTTGTTTGCACAGAAAATGTCCAAATGTGGCATTCAAAAGCAGTCCATTCAAAACAAGAGGACATGTGTCGACAAATCTCACACTACGGGAATACAGTACTTCAGAGGATTGTAGGAGCTATGCATTGAAAAGGCCCGAAGCCCAAACTCCCGAAGTAGTTGTGGACCTTCGATCTCAAATCAACAAGAGTCGTTGATCCTTGCAACAATATCACCTGAAGGCCCGAAGTCTCGAAGTAACGTATGGTTAACACATCGTTGCGGGCCCAACCACTCTACGAGTGTTTTTCAACTCAGCACTTGGTGCTCATCCGTGGAGGAAAGAGGCTTCCATATGGCCTTGACATGTAGCACTAATTTCAAGCCATTTGGTTGTGTCATTCACTCATTTTTGCATGACACATGTCACCCTTATTTTCATGACACGTCAGCATTGTGAGATCATCCTCCGGGAAGTGTTCTTGTTCAACCCCAAAATTAGCGCCATCTCCAAGCGTGGTTAGAATTATCCTAAAGTTGGCAGGTGGATAAAATTTAGCGGGGGCGCTAAATTGGCAGGGCTACCCAAATCGCGAAACACGACTAGATCAACGACCATGCTTCATTGCGGGGACACAACTTGCTCAAGCGTTAAAATCCTTGAGCGGTCCTACAATCGAAATCGTGGTATAGTAAAAGAGATACATGGCAAAAAGTGGTGAATTACTAGCTCAAAAGCAGTGTGGGTCCAAACTGCCTTCGACGACCCCGCATTTACGTGATTTTAAAATGAAAAATCTGAGAGCAGCACGTGGTCACCCCCTAGGCATTAAGCCTCATTGTGATCCCGAGAAAAAAAGAATTTAATGAAAAAGGAGTGGTGGTTGAAACCTCGACTCACTCCATAAATAGAAGGCATGGAGGGTTTGGTCGTGGAGACAGAATTGTCAGCCCGAGGTACCCCTATGGATGGTTTTTCCTGCAGGCCCATGCTGATCTGAGCTCGCATCTGACAAAAGGATACACGCGCAGTCCGACAAAAGGATGCATAGACGTAAATCCTTGAATGGGATGGCCAGATCACACTCCTGGTAGTTGTGGACTGATCTAAGTATAAATAGATCAGTTCAAGATTTTGTTATAGTCGTCAACTAGTTGAGCATAGCTCCGTATTTTGTAATATTTTGATAACAAAGTTGTTCTCTGGTTTTGTATGAGATCTGAGACTTTCGCATTAATAGAAGTCAAATTCTTTCATCATCTTATTTAATCGTTGCTGCAACACTCGTGCATGGAGGATCCAAACAAGGGTTGTAGTTATATTGTAATGTAGGGTTGATTATAATGTTGTTGTGACCTGTTTCAGTAATTTTCTTGTTTCCTTTTCCCCTCTTATGCTAAAATGCTCATGCATGGAGGATCCAGACGAGTCTTCGTAGTCACATGGTAATGGAGGTTTGATTATTATGTTGTTATGATATATTTCAGTGTTTGAAACTTGAGTTCAGGAGTTCTGTTATGCCTGATTTTTTCTTCACCAAGCTGTTGGAAAGTCGGGTTCCCATTGCAGACTTGTCCACCTTTCTCACTAAGTCTTCCCTCTACTCACCTTTGACCTTAAACCACTGATTGGAGTTAATGAGGACCTCATTTCCCTATGCATTGATTATCCAGTTTTTGTGTTCAAACATTCTTGTACTGAGGTTTGTCCATTTGACCTCCACTCATAAACCTACCTCCACAAAAATTTTGATGGGTACTGGGCTTATCCTCTCACGGTCTAAGGGTGACTCTCACTGCTAACACAAAATTCTCCTTTTGATCTGGATTTTATGAGAAAAATGAAATGAATACAGATTATTAAAAGGTGCTTAACACAAAATAACAGAGATACAGTAAAACTGGTTTTCTATTCAATAACGAAATAAGATGAAACTGTAAAATGCAGCGGAAACAAGCTTGCTTGAATGGTGGCGGCTTATCTCTGGGAAGAGTTGTGACAGCAGTGCGCATTTGCCAAAAGTGGGTTGCAATGAGGCTCTGAAGGCCTTTTTACAATAAGAAAGAATTTCAAAAACCCTAGACATCCAAAAACCTAACCCTAGGAGATGAAGCGCCAAAAGTCATGTGGGCCTCGTTTGGGTAAGCTAGTACATCAACTTCCCAGGGTCGTAACTTTTGCATACGATCTCTGTTTTAGACGTTTGATAGCACGTTGGAAAGGTATCGTCAAGGATATTTATTTTGGGGGCTCAATCATGCCTTTAACTATCATTCAGGAGCTCTATACCGAAAAACCTTCATTTAGGCCCTCAAAATGGCCCCGGAAGTAAAAACTGCTAAAAATAGTAAATTGCCAAAAATGTCAGAAAATTGTTTTGAGCCAGTTGGAAAAGGTGGGTGGCCACCAATATCCATCTGGATAAATCCTCCCTCCTTAGGAATCAATGGTCTCCATTGCGTTGAGGTCCCCCATTAGATGAGGAAATTTCTGTTGAATTTGGCCTCGGGTGAGCCACTTGCCTTGGTGCAGGAGGTGCCCTGCTTTGACGACTCGATAACGTTGGATCCTTTGTTGTCAAGTGCCCTTGATCTGTCTATCCACAATCTTATCATTGGATGCCTATTGTAGGCAGTCACGGTTGAGCTCTGTTGGTGTCAGTTGTTCTGCTACTTCTGAGGTGTCCAATAATGATGGGAAATAAGGGCGAAGGAGATCCACGTTGAACACTGGGTGCAGGCCAAGGAAAGGAGGAATGTTGAGCTCAAAAGAATTACCCCCCATGGCCTTGGTGATAGTGTACAATCCATAACAGAGTGGGCAAAGCTTCCGATGGGGTCTTGTAAGGTGTTCTTTTTGTAAGTGCAACCAAACTTTGTCGCCCACTTGAAACTTATGCGGCACCTGATGTTGATCATGGCACTTTTTGTACTTGTCATTGGACTTCTGTAGGATATCCTAAACCTGTTGGCGGATGTGATGGATCTGCTCAATGAACCGGGTGGCTTTTTCAGCTTCATTTGGAGCAGGAGATGAGTCAGTCGAGGTAACTGCAAGGGGAAGTGCAACATCTATGGGACCTAATGGTTGGAATCCCAACCCCACTTGAAAGGGGTTGTGGCCGATTGAGCTATGCAAGGATCGGTTGTAGCTATGTTGGAAATAGAGAATGATCTCATCCCATGTGCGAGGGTTCTTTGAATTATACATGTGAAGGATATGCACAATCATTCGATTTACAACCTCAGTTTGGCCATCTGTCTGGGGGTGGAAGGCCATGGATTTGGTGAGCTTGGTGTCTAGCAGTGACCAGAGGCTTGACCAAAATGTGTTGAGAAATCAACTATCCCGATCTGTGACAATGGTTTGTGGGATTCCAAAATGTACCCAGACTCATTCAAAGAAGAGCTTGGCAGCGGCCTCGTTGTGATGCTCTTCTTGCAGGCAACCATAATCGCCATCTTAGAAAAGCGATCAAAAACCACAAAAACACAGTCATTTCCCCGCTTGGTGGATGGGAGGCTCGACATGTAGTCCATTGAGATGGATTCCCATGGCCTGTCAGGAGTATGAAGAGGGATGTACATGCCCTATTTATTAGTGGTTGGTTTGGCAATAGCGTAGGCAGTGCAGGACCTAATATACTTGCCGACCTCCTGTGGAAGTTTCGGCCAATAGAAATTTTTTTGTAGCATCGCCACTGTCTTTTCGACACCAAAGTGTCCTTCCACCCAACTGTAGTGGGCTTCCCAGATCAGCTTCGCTCGCTCACTTGATGGAACACAGATATGGCCCAGACGACACAACAACCTGTCCTGAAGATGGAAATTATCGACAACTGCATTTGCACCCAACATTTGGTAGGTGGTGGCGAAGTTAGGGTTTGTCTCATAGAGTTGGGGCCATCCAGATGTCTCATGGTCGCAAGAGTCTAGCACCATGGTGAGTTCCATGATTGGTGGTCTGCTAAGGCAATCAGCAACGTGATTGGTGCTTCCTTTTTTATACTTGATGTTGAGGTGGAATTGCTGCAAGTATGTGGACCACTTTTGATGGCAGTCATTCTGCAGTTTTCTGTGTGTCTGCATGAAATGCAGTGGCTTATGATTAGTGTGGATGACTGTCTCCTTCCCAAGAATGTAATGTCTCCACTGGCGGCATGCTTGCACAATGGAGTACATTTCTTTGTGTAAGTAGGGTGCTTACAGACAGTATCTGACAGTGTCTCACTATGATAGGCCACGGGGTGGTTGTGCTGAGTGAGAACGACGCCCACATCATAGTCTGAAGCATCTGTCTCGATCTCAAAGGGATGTTGCAGGTCTGGTAGTGAAAGTACTGGGGCTAAGCACAAGCGCTGCTTCAAATCATCGAACGCTTGTTGTTGGGACTGGCCCCACGCAAATTTCATCTTACCACCACCCTTGTTTATTTGGCTGAGGGCCCATGCAATATGGGAGAAACCCAACACGAACCTGTGGTAGAAATTAGCAAGTCCCAAGAAGCTCTGAAGCTTAGTGAGTGTTGTTGGGGTTGGCCAGTCACAGATGACTTGGATCTTGGCTGGATCCACATGTATGCCATGTTGATCAATGATGTAGCCCAGGTAATGGACCCTTTCCATGCCGAAGGAGCATTTTTCCAGGTTTACGTATAGCTTGTGTTGTCACAGGGTGTGCAGAACCTGTTGAATATGTTGCAAGTGTTCGGCCCAAGTCTTGCTATAAATTAGAATGTCATCCAAATACACCACTACAAAAGTATTGGTGAATGGTTGCAGGATATCGTCCATCATCCTCATGAAAGTGGTTGCAGCATTTGTCAAACCAAAGGGCATGACCAACCATTCAAAAAGTCCTTCATTTGACTTGAAGGTAGTCTTCCATACATCTGTCTGTTCTATTGGGACTTGGTGGTAGCAATACTTCAGATCAATCTTACTGAAGTATTTGGCCTTCGTGAGTTGATCAAGGAGGTCATCGATTCAGGGAATCGGGTATGGGTTTCTGACAGTGATTTTATTCAGAGCCCAGTAATCAATACAGAGTCGCCAGGTTCCATCTTTCTTCTATACCAGCACGATTGGGCTCCCGCAAGGTGATGAGCTAGGGTGGATGTGCCCCTTGTGGAGAAGTTCTTAGATCTGTTGCTTGATCTCCTCATTCTCTAACAAAGAGCGACGATAGACTGGCCCATTTGGTAGTGGTGCGTCGGGGGTTAGATCGATGGGGTGCTTGACCTGGCAGTGCAAAGGTACCCCTATAGGTGAGGAGAAGATATCTGAGTATTCTTCCACGACCTTATCTACTTGCTTTTGCTGTGTGGAGAGGTCGACCGCAGAGACACTGGATATGGCTGCGATCTTTCACTTATTCTGAGAGTGAATCATGAAGAAGACAAACTTCCCCATCTGAGAGATGACCTTCCTGCATTGCTTAGCAAAGATCAAGGAAATAGCACTAGGTGGGATTGCCTCAGGTATCCTGTACAATTTCCTATTCAAAGTAATAATAACACTACGAGGCCTAGACTCATATACAGCATGATGTTTCCATAAATAAGGTTGGCCCAAAAGAACATCACAAACTTCAAGAGGAGAAACATCACACAATACCTCGTCTTTGAAGGGCTTGATGTAGTTCGATAGTCGGCATTGTTGGCTGACGCGGAGATCGCTTCCTTGGAAGAGCCATCCAATGGTGTAGGGTTGTGGGTGTGGCATTGTTGGCAGGGCCAACCGCTTGACGACCTCTGCTAAGATGAGGTTATTCTAGCTACTGCTATCAATGATGAAGTGCATCGGGGTGCCTTTTACCCACATCTGTGAATGGAAGAGGCGCTCTACTTCTTCTGGCTCATCTGGCTCACCAGGCTGGAGCTTGGTGGTAGCAACGGCGGCACTGGGTTCTGCATCAATGATCTGTCTTCCCCTTTCTAGTTCTATCTCAAAGTCAAAATCTACATATGATTCAGAGGCTTTCACTTCGGCCACCAGCGACTGCTTTTAGCGGCAGTCAACAGTGTTATGCCAAGGGCTCTTATGGAAGTCGCACCATTTCCCGGTATCTTTCTTTGTCTTTCTAGTGTCCTTCTTTGCTTGTGGATTGCACTGGTTGTCTTGATATTGTCCATCTTTTCTCTATCCTTTGTTCGGTGGGTTGGGGCCACCCTTTCGTGGATTTTGTTGTGAGGGGTTCCCAAGCCCAAATTGTTGTGTCTTTTGTTTGAGCTTCTGCTCAATTTTGACGGCATATCGGTAGGCCGCGCCCAAGGATGAGATGTCCAGAAATTCCATTTCGGTCTGGATCTATCTATGAAGAGAACCACAATACTTGAGCACCAGATGTCGCTCTGAATCCTTGATACCCAACTTGGTGTGCAAGGTATGGAAGATATTTGTGAAATATGGCACTGCTTGGTCTCTTTCTTGCCACGGTGTGGTCCATTTAGTATACAGGTCGTCATAACTTCCGACAGGGTAGTATTGTTCCTTAATAGCATCCCTGGAGGATTCCCAAGTGGTCATGACTAAAAATAATGAGGCTTCCTCTATTTCCTTTTGCTCACAAAAATTTTCCCACCAATCTTTGACACGGGGAACGGCTTTGAGGAGAGCAAAAGTAATATTTTCTCTATTCGAAAATTTATGAACAGAAAAATACCCTTCTAGTAGATTCAACCACGTGCCTACAACATTTGCATCTATCTGACCTTCAAATATAGGAATATCAAAGTTTATTTGTACCTTGAAGGGGGCAGCACCTCCGTTCGAAGAATATGCGTCGCCTATTGGTAGTCACCGAAGGATTTGCGCGAAACTATCCATCATCTCGTTTCTCTGTTGCGTGAGGGATTCCTCAATCAACAGTTTGAAAGGATCTCATGTCCCATCATCTTTCTTTTATCCTACCATGGGAGGTCGCTTGGGCGTGTGAGAGCTTCTGTCCTCAAGAGAAACAAGCTCGAGACCCAACTCTTTGTACTCCGACCTCGTTGGGGACATGCATTAAGACAACAAGGAGCAGACCGCTCTGATACCGTTGATCCGGATTTTATGAGTAGAATGAAATGAATACAGATTATTAACAGGTGCTTAACACAAAATAACAAATATACAATAAAACCGGTTTTCTATTCAATAATGAAATAAGCTGAAACTGTAAAATGCAGCGGAAACAATCTTGCTAGAATGGTGGCGGATTATCTCTGAGAAGAGATGTGACGACAGTGCGCATTCACCAGAAGCAGGTTACAATGAGGCCCTAAAGGAATTTTTACAATAAGAAATAATTCCAAAAACCCTAGACATCCAAAAACCTAACCCTAGGAAATGAAGCGCCAAAAGTCATGTGGGCCCCGTTTGGGTAAGCTAGTACATCAACTTCCCGGGGTCATAACTTTTGCATACCATCTCCGTTTTAGGCGTGTGATAGCCCGTTGGAAAGATATAATCAAGTAGATTCATTTTGGGGGCTCAATCATGCCTTCAACTATCATTAAGGAGCTCGATATAGAAAAACCTTCATTTAGGCCCTCAAAATGGCCCCGGAAGTAAAAACTGCTAAAAATAGTAAATTGCCAAACATGTCAAAAAATTGTTTTGAGCCAGTTGGAAAAGGTGGGTGGCCACCAATATCCATCTTGATCACCTTTATAGCAACTCCTTTGCATGCCTTAACCAGTGTGAAGAACACTTTTTAGTGGGGAGGAAAGCAACAAAAATCTTTCGACACTTTGAAGGAAAATATCAGTACCGCACCAATATTAGCACTGTCAAATATTCAACATCCCTTCGAGATCGAGACAGATGTCAGTAGATATGCCATGGGTGTATTATTGATGCAATATCGTAAGCCTTTGTTACCATTCTAAAACTTTTAACCAAGTTTTTGTTAACTATCCTACATATGATAAAGAGTTGTATGCATTAGTTCAAAGCGTAAAGAAATGGAAGCACTACTTGTTAGGAAAGGAAACAATCATACATACAGATCGTCAATCCTTATAGTATCTCCAAGAACAAACCAAACTGCAACAATCTCGACATTACAAATGGATAGGTTTCCTACAACAATTTCATTTGGTAATCAAGTACAAAAAGGGTACAAGTAATAAGGTAGTTTATATGATTTCTAGACCTCCTATTGCTGCTTCTATTATTTTGAAGAATGCTTCTTTATCTCATGATAGTTATGTGGAACAATATTCCATTGATGAATATTTTAAAGAAGTATATGAGAATCTAACCCATGGTGCACAGGTAGACAACTATTTTCTGTAGGTAAAACTACTCTACCATCTTGGAAAGCTATGTATTCCTACAAGTGGACGAGTCCATGTAAAATGAGAAGCTCACACTTCTCTTGTGTCTGGGCATTTTGGGGTAGGAAAAACTATGGCTCATTTGCATAGGTTTTGTTATTGGCCTCAAATGAAAGCAATTGTAACTAAATATGTAAAGGGGTGTGTGATGTGTTCTATTTGTAAGCCCACTAATAGAAAATTGGGGCTATACTCACCACTACCTGTTCCATCCCATCCATGGGAAAGTATCTCCATGGATTTTGTAGGGGGTTTACCAATGTCGAAAAGGGGTCATGACTATTTGTATGTTGTGGTGGATAGGTTCAACAAGATGTGTATATTAAGGCCATGTAAAAAGACTATGATTACTGAGCAAATTGCTAATCTCTTCTTTCAGTATGTTTGGGTTCACTTTGGGTTACCCACATCCATTATCTCGGATCGAGATACTCAATTCCTTGGGAACTTTTGGACAAGCTTGTGGAGAATGATGGACACCAAGTTGAAGAGGAGCACTTCTTTCCATCCACAGACTGACAGACAGACAGAGGTTGTTAACTGAACAATGGTACTTTTTCTTTTTTAGGCTACTGCAGCAAGCATCCCAAAGTATGGGATGAACAGATACCCTATTTACAACATGCTTACAACCCAGACTTACATTCCTCCACTCAATGTTTGCCTTTTGAGACATGTTTTGGGTACCTACCTAAAGTTCCTTTGGACTTGATGTATGGGAGGAATGTCGATTCGAATCAAAAAAGAAATGAAGACAGAGCCCACAAATTCATCCAGAGGATCCAGCAGGTACACCAAGAAGTCAGGGAACAGTTGGAGAAAAGTCAAGCACAGTATAAAGCTCAGCATGACAAACACAGGATTGATCATCAATTCCAGGTTGGAGACCAGGTATGGCTTCATATCAGCAAGGAGATATTGAAGGGTGAAGGCAAGAAACTCAATCCCATTCATTATGTACCTTTCACTATTTTGGAGAAAAGTGGTACCAATGTTTTTCGTCTATATCTTCCACCTTATATGCAGATATACTCAGTTGTAAATGTAGAGAACTTGAAACTTTTTTAGCCTCCCATGATCATCGATCAGGATGAGGAAGTTTCAATACCTTCAGTTGATGAGTTTGCTCCTGAGTATTTGGATGAGTTAAAGGAATATATCATCCTGGACAGAAAAAAAAGGACTTCAAGCAGGGTTGATGTTGATTATCTTCGAGTAGGTTAAAGGGAAAACATCCAAGAAAAGCAAAGTGGATTGAGAATGACAAGGTGAGGGAACTCTTCCCTCACTTATCTATTGATTGATGAAATATTTTAGTGGTCCAAAAATATCTCAGTGGGAAGGCGTGATAAAAAAAGGATCCATAGAAGACTAAGGACAACTCAGAATTCGTAGAAGCAACTCAAGAAGCTCAGAATGGCCTCAACAAACAGACAAGGGGAGAAAATTCAAAGTCCTCAAAACTCAGTGAAAGTGGTATCATCGCGGAGAGTGTGTCACAAGATTTCCAATGACGTAAATGACTCGTCAAACAGAGTTATGGATCGAAAGATATTCACAGTCAAAGTTTGGTCAACCTAGCCCAATCAGCAGGGGATGAGTCAGCATCGATACTGCTGACATCATCATCAGTACAGATGACATTAGCATCTGTACTGTTGATGTCAGCATCAGTATGGATGACGTCAAAATCTGTAAAGTGTATGTGGAACACACAGGAGATGACACATGTCATGTTGATGTCATCATGACATCAACATGGTGATGTGGCAGCACCAGAGGTTATCACATGTCACTCATTTTTGGATTTTTCGGGTCAATCCATGGACCAATGAAAAATCACCACATGGTAAACTATATAATGTCATGGCAGGTTGATGTGGCAAGATGACATGGTAGGTGACTGTGCAGGTGGTTGGCGTGGCCCAATTGTTGGTTGCCATGTGGCAGTGGGAAAATTTCCAATGAGGGCTTGAGAACCGAATTTCAAAAATAAAAAAGGCGGGTCTGCCAAATTTGGCGAAGCCCTGCCATATCTGGAGGCCCAACGGAAAAATCTAAACCACCTCCAAAGTTGGCGAACCACCACACACACACACACACACGCACGCATATATATATATATATATATATATATATATATATATGTTATAACAACAACCCAAAAGGGGAGGCCTGCGAGCTTGACCCCAGGACCTCCCCCTATGCATACACCTTAACTATAGCTCTGCCACCGTTGGGCCAAACGACCCCATTATTTATATCGCCCATGGTTATTATTTAAATTTGGAAATTTTCCAGTGCATAGGGCAAGGAGCAGGGGCACACAACGGTACGGTCGGGAACAGATTTCGAGGCAATTTTTTATGAATTAATTGCAGGTTGCAGGCACGAAAATTGAGACAAAATTTCTCTTGGACCTGGGAGTGCCAGAGTCGAATTGAGGCGTGGAGACAGTCATTTTGGGGTAATTTGACGCCACAAATTCAATGGTGTTGTTTGATTTCTGATCTGAGCAAAGCTTCTACAACTTAATTCCAGAATGAGGTATACTTATGTATTTTTCCAAATTCTTTATTGAGTTAATAAAAAGACCTACCCATTTGGGAGCAAGACCTGGAGACGTATTCCACCAAGGAAAAACTCTGTTATCAAGTTTTTGTGTTCATATTTGATGTTTATGTCTCTTCATTATTGAGCTTTTCCTTCTTTAATGGTACAATTTAATTTATGCTCATTTAATACAATTCTTTATAAGTCACTTCGATGAAAAGATCTCGGATCGGCTGAAGCTGATAAGGGGAGTGACATGTTTTGATGAACCAAAGGTTGAAATCATAACAGAATATCAACAATAGAACAGACAGATAGTTAAAGATTTACTCGCATGTTATCTTGTTGAAGAGGAAGCACTAGATGAAGATGATCCACGCAACATTCAAATCATCGAGATTGAAGGAGAGAGAGAGGTGGAAGGCCCATCTCTGGAATCAGAGGCATTTGTTGCACCAATCAAAGTTAAGGAAGTCAACATTGGGATGAACAACAATCATAAAATGGCAAGTATTGGAGACTATTGGGATAATCAAACACTATAAAGGACAAGAGAGTTGTTGGATGAATATAATGACCTATTTCCAACAACCTTTACAGAGATGAAAGGCATAGCAGGGGAGCTAGGTGAGATGAAGATAACCCTCAAACCCGAGGCTAGACCTGTCATATAGAGACCTTACAAGTTGAATACAATGTATAAGCAGAAAGTGAAAGACAAAATTGACTTAATGTTGGAAGTTGGCATTATAGAACCAGTAGAGGAATATGAATGGATTAGTCCTATGGTAGTCCAGGAAAGAAGCAAGGGGGGATAAGGATTTGTGTAGATTTGAGGAAACTCAATGATTCTTACTTACATGACCCTTTTCCTACCCATTTTACAGAAGAGGTCTTGGAGAATGTGGGAGGCCAGGAAGCATATTCATTCATAGATGGATTCTCAGGTTACCATCAAATCAAAATAGCTTTGGAAGAAAGGTATAAGACTACTTTTGCTACAAAATGGGGATCCTACCAATATACAATCATGCCCTTTGGATTGAATAATGTGTCAACTATCTTTTCAAGGGTAGTCATAGTTGTTTTTAAGGAATTCATACATCAATTTCTAGAAGTATATCTGGATGACTGGATTGTGTATAGTATTTTGAAAGACCGTGTAGAAGTTTTAAGACTAATGTTGGAAAGATGCAGGTAATGTTAGATATCATTAAAAATCAAGAAATAAATTTTTGTTACACCTTTTGGGATATTGTTGGGACATATAGTGTGCAAACAGGGCTTACTGGTTGACCCTGCTAAGATTGCATACATTGTGAATTTACCACCACCAAAGTCAGTGTGCTAGTTAAGAGCCACACTGGAACATACCTGATACTAAAAGAAGTTTATAAAGGGTATGCACACATTACTGCACCAATGGAAAAAATGTTAAAGAAGGACACCAAATTTCATTGGAATGGTAATTTTCAACGAGGATTGGACACTCTAAAGGAAAATATGATGACAACACCTATATTAGTATTTCCAAATAGGGAAAATACATTTCATGTGCATGTAGATGCATCAGCAATAACACTTGGAGCAATTATGGCTCATCTAGGAGCAGGGGACTTAGACCATCCTATAGCTTTTGCAAGTAGGAAGTTGTCAAAATTGGAGTAGAATTACAACACCACAGAAAGAGAAGGCCTAGCCATGGTATATGCACTTCAGAAATTCAAGCACTATTTATTGGATAAACATTTCAAAATGTTCACATATCATTCTTCCCTCAAATATTTAGTCAACAAGCCAGTGTTGGGGGGGAGGATTTGTAGATGGTTGTTATTATTCCAAGAATTTTATTTTGAAGTAATAGTCAAACCATGGAAGTTGAATGCAGGACCTGATCACCTATCAAGGGTAACTAATGGAGAAGAACCTACTAACTTGGAAGACAACTTCCTCGATGTACAGTTATTTTCAGTATAGGTAGTTGATTAATACTTCGTTGATATTATTGAATACTTAAGTACATGAGGTGTGCCACATGAATTTAGTACTGCACAGAAGAAAAACCCGGTAGTCAGAGTTGTAGACTATCAACTCATTGCAGGGCATTTATACAAGATGGGCACAGATATAATTCTAAGAAGGTGTGTATTGGAACATGAACGACCCATGGTTTTGGTATAATCTCATGAAGGCATAGATGGAAGACACTATGCAGGAAACGATACCATGCAGAAGGTATTGTGCACATGACTATGGTGACCAATAGTTCACAAAGATGCCAAAGAATATTGCCAGAACTGTGATGTTTGTTAGAGGGTTGGAAAAATAAACAAGAGGGATGAGATGGCCCTAAGACCACAAGTAACTCAACAGGTATTTGAAAAATGGGAAATAGATTTTTTCGGACCTATTAATCCACTAGTAAAAAGGTCAGGAGCCAAATATATCATTACTGTGACCGAATACTTAAATGGATGGGAAAAAGCATCACCATTCAAAGATTGCAACGCTATTGGACCTTGGTTACAAAAGTAAGAAAAGAACAAGGAAGAAAAGGTAGAATGTGAACTTCACAAAAGATACAGTGATTGTTATTGGGTCGAAGTGAGAAAAAGAGAAGAAAAGACGAAGCAAAGTCCGAGAAAGCAAGTTGTTGGATGAGGAGATCGAGGATTATAGGTAAGCAAGGAAGAAGGATCATGGAAAGCTCAGAAAGAAGAAAAAGCCACCGTTAGATGTTGTGGAGCACCGCGTGAGAAGGAAGGAAAGACAGGCTGGTGAAGCCATGAAAACACAGGTCATGTTGACCTAGGGTTTTGGTATCTAGGGTTTTGACACCTAGGTTTCGACCTAAATGTCGGTGAGTGATTATAATGTATAAATAAGAACCTATATGAGGGAGGAGGGTTGGTTCTATTTGGTGGGATCTATTCGTATTGACATGAGTGATTATTGTTGTGAGAGAGAGAAGAGATGAGTACGAGAGCCTTCTGGTATTGTAATATCTTCAGTTGGGTGTGAAGATCAAGTCCTGCAACTGGGTGCGCAAGGAGGAAAGAGATCGAGAGAAGAAGAGAGAAGATATACTGGCTAAGAGCGCAGATCAAAACTGTATGCTTCATCTTAAGATATTAAAAAGAACAGTTCTATGGATGTAGCCCTAGAGAGAGGGTGAACCACGTGTATCTTGTGTCGAGTATGATTGTTGCTCTGTTCTTGTCATTGATATATTGTTATTGCATTGATGTGTTAGATCAGATCTATATTTGTGTGAAGTATATCTAATTTGATAAGTAATATATGCATGTTGCACTGTTCTAGTATTAGATCCACTTGGTAATTCCCTTGGTTGTATACATCTTTGTCCTGCAACACCCCAATAGCTGCTTCGGGTGAGATTGCATCTGCTTTGTAGGTGTAGCTGAAAGGGCCAATAGTTAGGGCTTGTTGGTGCGCTCTTGGAGCGGAACCTTGGGTTTGCCCCTGTGCCAACAAATGGTTTTGTTGTCGGGACAAGATTCTTCTTGAGGGAATGTCAAGGTGGTTTCCATCAAAGATAGAGATTTAGAAGTGGATAGAGGATCAAGAAAAGGTCTTCGCTGAATCCCAGAACAAGAACCCTAATCTGAGTACAGAGGATTGGTTGGAGAGACATATTTTTACTGATATACACGAGATATTATTTCGAGGAATCCATCAAGAGCTATATGAGTGGTTAGCCAGGTTGGAAGATACCCAGTTTGAGGTCAAATCTAGACCTCCTGTAGTTTGGACGTTGGCGTTGATCAAGAAGGTCAAGAGAGTTGATAACATTGTGTCACGAGCAATAGATCACTGGTTTGATAGCACCATTGGAGGCTACATCACCGAGTTTGTTGTTGACAGAGTAGATTCATATAGCCAATCCAAGAGATATTTCTTCAAGGGACCCAGACGAAAATTTTTACACTTTCTGAAGTTGAGAATCAAGATATTATTACATGAGAATAACATCTTGAAGATGCAGTAGATCAATCAGACTTAAAAAGGATAATGTTCAGGAATTCAGAAAGCGACAGTGACATAGAGGCTAGACATACGCCCAGTGGGAGAGTGTTCAGAGAAGTTCATATTGCGAACATATTCAAGAAAAACTACGGAGACGAGGGTTTCTATAGTGGAGAAGAGGCAGATCTGACAGATGAGGAGCATTTAGAACCTGTTGGGATAGAGGAAGGGAAATATGAAGAGCTTTTCCAAGATGAGCCAGAGACTTCAGGAATTGCGCAAACCATTGAAGTAAGTACTATTGTCCCTCCTATTGATTCAACAACATTAAGCAATCAGAGTAATCCAAGTCACCAGAGTCCTCATAGTATTATTACTAGCAGTTCAACATATACTCAGACAGGAAACCTAGGAACCTCTATGGCAGATGAGATGAGACTCCCTATCTTTAGGGGAGATGGGTCTGAAGACCCTGATCAACATTGGTTCCTATGTGAATCCATATGGAATATTAAAAATTTCACCGACGAAGCAGTTAAGAGAACCCAGTTTAGTACTACCCTTCGAGATCGCGCACTAAGCTGGTACATGAAGCTTGTCCAAGGACTTGCATAGCCTAAGCCGTTGAACGAGATTAAGAATGTGTTTATTGTAGAATTCAAGAAACCCAAGTCGAAAGCACAATGTATTACAGAGATAAAAGAGATTAAACAGAAGGTAGTTGAGCCTGTCTGAGAATTCGACCAGAGATTTAAGACCTTAACAAGCCGATTGACTTTTCAGATCCCAGATGAGCAGAACAAAAAGTGGTTCATTGTTGCCTTGTTACCACACATCAAAGTTCCTCTGATGTAACAGAAGATTTCTTCGCAGGCTGAGGCACTGGAGATCACCATGACGCTAGAATCGACCCCTCTGGGAGAATCCAGCTCAGGTATGAGTCAAATCTTGAGTCATCTAACTAGTTTTTCTCTGTAGGTCGAAGATATGAAGAAAGACAAGGGAAAAGATAAAAGAGAATACATATGATGTGTCAGATGTAGATCATAGGGCCATGACAAGGAACATTTTCCCCTATTCCATGAATACTTGGCCTCTAGAGCTCCGAGCCCTTTGAAGCAAGTCACCTTACCCTGGTACAAGGTATGCCGAAATAGACATCGCCCTAGTGAGTGCTATTACATGAAAAAGTACGTTCAGAATCCTACAAACTTGTAATGCACATTCTGTAAGTCTGTGGGACATGACAATAGGGATTGTAGGTCTTACGATCTCATGGATGAAAGCTCAAGAGATGTATACAAAATTCAAAGAAAAGTACAGCAAGAAGGAAACACTACACAGTATAAATCACTTGGGAGAGGAAACTTCAACCCTCATCATGGATTCAGAGGATGAGGACAAGGAGGTAGTATGGGTCGAGGCCGAGGATAGATCATCTGTTATAATTTTGCACAGCCATGACACTTGGCAAGGGACTATCAGAACCCTTGCACTACTTGCATCTATTGCAACTCCTTTAAGCATGCTATTGAAGAATGTACAACATTTCTAGCTAAGCTTCAGGAGAGACAAGGACCTTAGAAAAACCCACAAGTGCAACTGATATATGATGAACCTCGCGGAGAAGACCCTAGAGTCATTGTTATCACTAGGGGAGGTGTTGTTACAAGAGAATACAGATTGATGCAAGGAAAGACTACAGAAGACTCAGGAATCAAGAAAGTTGCAAAGAAGACCCAAACCTTTGATGCAAAGAAAGAAAGACAAATAGTTGAGGAAGAAAGAAAAGAGTTCAAAGGAGACCAAGGCTCTTCATCAAAGACACGGCCAGAAGCAAGGGAATACGAAATGCCTCGGGCATTTGATCAGTCTGCCTCGCCAAGAGAAGGAAAAGAGGTAAGCAAGCTCATGGAATTTATGTACACTTATATTAAGTTGATTTAGGATGAGAGCATTGTACAAGAACTAAAAAATTTAATCAGACAGTATGAGCTAGGAAAGATAGACCCCTTACTGAATAAGGTAGTGCACCAAATTTCTAAAAAGAGAAGGAAAAATAAGGAGTTACATTTGAATGCTCAAATAGGTGAATATGATATAGACTATGTGGTCCTCGACTTAGGGTCGGAGGTCAATGTCACGACGAAGAAAACTTGGGCATTGATGGGAAAACCAAAGTTGATCTATTCCCCTATCAGGCTCAGGATGGCTAATTAACAAGCTATCAGCTCCTTTGGACAATTGGAACATGTCGTTGTGGGCATCGACGGAGTAAGAATGTTTGCAGATTTTGAGGTAATTGAGATAGTTGATGATAGTTGTCCTTACCCTGCACTATTAGGAATTGATTGGGATTTCAATAATTCCATTGTGGTTGATTTAAAGAAAAGACGAATGAGGTTTGAAAGATATGGCCTATGGGTCATTGCACCCTTAGATCCAGATGAAGGTCAGAGATACACAGAGCCCATCAGAGAAGAAGACCATGCATATGAACTGGAAAACATATACAAATTAATACCTAGACAACATGATTACATTAATCCTACGGTCGATGGAAACCAAAGCTGGCAAAGTGACAACGCATGTTCATCAAACTCAGAAGAAGCACTGGAGAACTGGCAGATTAAAATGTATGAGGTATATACAAGAAAATGTGCTAGATTAACTAGATAAGTTTGTTGGATCGACAAAATAGTAAGTAACTTATCCACCTTTGATGGTCTGAATCCTTTAGAAACCTTCTTGTCGGACTTTGTAGAAAGTGTACCAATGCAACAAAGATTGTTGGCAATGGATGAGGCCCTGAAAGAAACCCCAACAAGGTGGTGGGGGACACACAAAAGCAATATTACAGACTGGATACAATTCCGTACCTTGATGACAGTGCGGTTCTCAGCACAAGTAGAAGGTTGTGAAGTTCAGTACATAGGTCAAATATGCCCAAAGGACCATGTGTGAAGCTGCAAGAAAGCCTGGAGCAATGTTCCTGCAGAACAGTGGGTACACAAATTCATTAAGAGACTGGACACGACACCTATCAACTGGTACCTTCAAGCAGAGTTACGCCTCACCACTACAGATTGGAAAGGTATGACTCATAATTTTATAACCACCTTCTTATTTGAAATTCAATATCCTTCAGTAGATCAAGCATTACAGATTTTGCGACAGAAAGTATTCGAGGAGGTGTTAGCACTCTGTAATTTGCCCAAGGCTGTGATGGCAGTCACAGAGGCAACATCAAAACCACTTTGAGTCTTGGATCTATCCCTCCAAGACTCAGAGAGGGATCTCTCTGTCTGATATAACTTTGTTTGAAGAGAATATTAGGCTAGTTAATGGGTTTAGAGTTTGGATTTTTTAATTGGTAAGAGCAGAGAAAAAGGAACCATGGGCAATGGAGTCGCAATCTGAAGCTCAATCAAAAAAAAATTCTACAGATAGCATCACAGGGAAAGGTAGGCACTCTTGGTGGATTCTTTGAATTTGATTTTGGATTTAGAGGAGCAAGATGAGAGGACCAGGCAATGACAGGGCAATCAAGAATCTTGAAATTAACCTTTGAGGGGTCAGTCAGGGAACCTTTGAGGGATCCGAACAGACGTTTGTTTCTCTTCAACGATGACACCTGGGAAAAAAATAGAGGAGGTTATTGTATATGGGCATGTTCTGGACAAAAACGTCCTTTGGTTTCACCAAATTCGTCCCTAGTTGTTTGTAACCTCTCCCGCAAAATCAGGACTGTAACAAAAAAGCGAAAATCTAGAAAAAAAGGGCCTCAAAGATGGCTTTGATTCTCCCTACTCGTGGTACCTGTGAAAAAACTGAGAGAGGTTTTTTTTCTTCATCCCGTTACAGAAAAACACCTCTCTCATTTTTTAAAAATTCGTTTTCATTTTCCCATAATATATTCCGAAAAACGACGTGATGAACAGGAAAAAAAATGGTGAAAATGAGAAAAGCGGTTTTGTTTTCGGGAAGGCGGTATTCTGGACCCCCCGAGGTGGTAAGCGGTTTTAGGGAGGGGGGGGTCCACTGGAATAAGGAGCTGACATGTGTATGGGGCGTGGTTGTGGTATACAACCATTCCGGACCCCCCCTCTCGTTAAACTCCGGATGGTGAGGGGGGGTCCGGAATAATTCACATCCGTAGATTTGTTTTTTTTTTAATTTTTGATGTGCACGTGAAGTTTTTAAGGTGCGTTGAGGTAGGGGGTGGGTAGACTTACGGTAGATTTGGTTTTTTAGTTTTTTAATTTTTTTTGTTATTTGTTTACGTTTTGTTTCATTGTTGTATATTGTTTTATTTTATATATGTTTTATATTGTATTTTAATTGTTTTATTAGTTTTTTTATTTATTATGTTTTAATTGTTTTATATTATATTTTATATTATATTATTTGTTTGTTTAAGTTTTATTTTGTTTGGTTTTATTTAATTTTTTTATTTTATTATTAATGTTTTATATTTTATATTTTGTTTTTTATATATGTTTTATATTTTTTAATTGTTTTATTTAATCTAAAAACTAACCTACTTATTAAACTAACTAATTATTAATTAATTAATAGTTAGTCTAACAATTATTTTATTTTAAATTATCCTATCAAAACAACTTTGTTAGGCTAACAAGTATTAGAGAATGTCACTAACCCTTTAACATTATTCGTTCATTATCCTAAGTTCATTTATTCATGGATGGAAGGCGGGTGAGGCAGACTCAATAGGTCGAAAAGACAAGGGAGTGAAGGCGCAGCGGAGGATGAAGGATGCAACAGGATGATGGAGGATCGAGAGAAATGGATGGAGGGGAAAAAAGGGGGTCAACCGAGCCAGAAGTCTTCATCACGGGGGAAATGTCAAATCCACAGTCGAAGAATCGAGTTGCCTATATAGGACCCCAACATAGGCTCCACCTGGGGATGGCATCTCTTTCAGAAGGTGTCAAGAACCATTGAACTTTGAACATGCAAACCAGTGCTTTATCCATTGGGTTGATCCCAAAATCTTATTCTGCAACCTGTACCTGTTTTGATCTTGCAACTGAAACCAAATCAAATGAACACTGCTAAAAAAGAGATGCTCATGATGTTGAACTTATTCACATTCTCCTACCTACCCTATGCTACTGATAATTTTGTTAAATCAAATAATACAAAAATGTCAATGAAGCCAATCAAGTAGTTGCTAAGACCACTGGACTGCTTGACTGCTTGTTAGCACAGTAAAAAGGGCAGCATGACCTTTTTCCCATAGATTCAAAACTGCAAAGTGTAATGGCCACTACTGAAAACATGATTGATCTTTATAACAGAGACCTCGATAATATTGAAGAACAAAAGTAATGTCAGAGATAGATTGAGGCTCTACAGTGAAAAAATTCTCCATATAGGTAGCTATAGGATCAAGGCAGAAATGACATGTTCCTTGATTTTTGGATTGCATCTCTGGCACTGCATCTATGTTATCTCCATCCTCATGCATTTCCTGACATGGCTGCAACTGCTATGATGGGCTTTGTAATGTGACTTCTGTTGAAAAATACAATGAAGTTGACTACCTGATCATGTCAATATCATAACAGTGTTTTATCCCATAGCTGGATGATGGAGGAAGACTATGACAACACCAGTCATCCAACACATCAGATATTGGATCCTATAGAAATTGAACTGACTGTTGCATTGGTTCCACTGCAACTTCTTTCTTTCCTGTGTATTTATCCTTTAGCATATACTCAAGATTTTTTTTCAAAAACTGAGATGAATTAAAGCATAATGGTACAGAGTTGTTTTGGATTAACTTAGAATTTGTCTCTGGCTTTAAGCTTTCATTTGGAATTTGAAAATCAGAGTAGGTAAAGTGCTGCAATTCTGGGTTTAGAACAGCCTCCACATCAGCACTAGCATCTTCCCCTAGTTGATCAGAACATTCTCCCTCTCTACTATTGACAACTTGCTTACAATTTCCTCTCAAAAATTGAAAAGAAGAGAAACATAAGGGCAAAGATTTTTCCCTTACTCTGAAATTTTTTGTCTCTTCCTCATCGCTGTCATGACTGTTGAGCAAGGGTTGATTGTCACATCTGAACTGTAAATTATCTTCTTCCTGCCAATGACATGTTGTTGATTTCTTTGAACAGTCCACCTCTATTTCAGCCTCATCATCATCATCATACTGATCATACTTGGGTAGATTATCCAAGTAAGAAAATCCATCGAACATGCATATCATGTAAGGAGAATCTTCCACCACTCTCTGATTTTGAAATTCATCTTCGACTGTATGGTGAATGGAATACATGAAAGAATTATTATCCAAACCATGGTACCAAGGGTGAACAAAAAAATGTTTGGGAACTATGATCGTTTCTTTCTCTGAAATCAATGGAACATGATGTCTTTGGACGACAAGTTCATCTTTCCTATTGATCCTCTGCATCATCTCTTCCATGGCACTGGCCAAAATCTCCAGTTTAGCTTCTGATGACTTCAGCTGCTCCTTTTCTTTGTCCTTTAACTTTGACCTTTTGATCAGCAAGTTGGTCTC
>ML794502.1:50515-60542 GCA_009831015.1 Picea engelmannii
TCAGCTTTGGATTCCTTTGTTGATTCAGAATGGTGGCTAATCCTTCTGAGGCTTTGATACTTGACAGATTCTGATTATACAAGGCTTGAAATTTCTCCATTTATTTCCTTGTTTTCACTACTTCTTGTTCTAATGATTCACATATTGTCTTCTTTTCTGATAGTTGTTGTTTCAAAATCTCTTCTATTTTCTTTGCCTCTTCCAATTCTACTTTTAGTAGGACAAGGTCTTCACCAGGTTCTTGACTGTCTTTCTCTAACTATATCAACAATTGTTTTTGCTTTTTGTTCTTGATTCTTAGTCTGTCAATCTCTTCCAATGCACTGATCAGTTCTCCTTCCATGTCAACCACAGCTTCTTCATCATTCTCATCACTGCTTGTGATTTTATTATCATAATTCTCTTTGGCCATAAGCATGAAGTCATTTACCTTATCTTCATAGGAAGAGTCACTATCGGTGTCTTCTGAGGAGTCATCATTGTTTACACATAAACTTTTTTTTTATCAAATCTCCTGGATTTGTGCTTCTCTTCACCTTCATAGTTCTAATCATGTTTCTTGTGTGGACATTTATTTGGAAAATGACCTCTCCTTCCACATTTAAAGCATTTGAAAGGCAGTTTACCTGTGTATTTGCCTGATCCCTTCTTCAGTCTCTTCACAAATTTTGCTTCAATTTCATCGGGCTCAGAATCCTCATTCTTGTCTGCTTTAAATGATGCTTCTGTGGAAGTGGGTTTATCTTTAATTATTCTCATTTCATATGCAGTGAGTGTTCCTAGAAGTTGATCAAACTGCAAGGTTTTTAGATCATTAAGTTATTCTATAGCAGAGACCTTCGGGTTGAATCTATCTGGGAGAGATCTCAAGATTTTTTGAACTAAAGAAAGTTCCCCAATTGTTTCACCAAGTGCCTTCATTGCATTTACCATTTCTTCTATTCTCAGAAAGTATTTTCCAATAGTTTCATCTTCCTTCATCTTCATCTGCTCAAACTGTATTCTGTAGGTTTAAAGCTTTGCATCCTTTACCTTCTCATTACCCTCATAACTGTTAATGAGTTTGTCCTACATTTCTTTGGTTGTTCCTAGGTGCATAACTTTTACGAATTCTGCTTCTGCAAGCCCACTCAAGATAGCATTCATAGCCTTAGCGTTGAATATAAATTCTAGTTTTTCATCCTTATTAGCTAGCACAATTGGCTTTACATAACCAGTCTCTACCACATCCCAGACATCTGCACCTAAAGCCATTATGTAGGTTCTCATTCTAACTTTCCAGAAGGAAAAGTTTGTTCCATTGAACACAGGGGCCTTATTGGTTGAATTTCCTTCATGGCTTGACACGTTTAAGCTCTAGGATCTACCCTTAGATAAAAGGGGCCGGCTCTGATACCAATTGTTAGACAACTGAGAGGGGGGGTGAATCAGTTGTTACCGTGCTTAAACAATTATGGTTCTTTTAAAATCTTTGTAGAGACATTGAATGATGATCACAATAATGCAGGGAAATAAACAATGGCACTTTCAGCATCATTCACATATATGAGAAACACAGAGACAGATATTTCCCGAGGAAACCCATGCAGGGTAAAAACCTCTTTTCCTTTATATGATAAGTAATGGTTACATTCTTCACAGTATCATACATATGAGCACCAACTCATAATGAGGCTGCAACCTCAGTTTTGCAAGCTGCAACTTGCAGAGAGCACCAACTCTCTATTTTCTCTAGCACCCACTAGAAGGAAGCACCAACTCCCTGGTTTCTTTAGCACCAACCAGAAGGAAGCACCAACTCCTTGGTTTCTCTAGCACCAACTAGAAGGAAGCACCATCTCCCTGTGATCAAGCACCCACTTGAACCTTTGAGGACACCAGTCCTCCCTAGCTCCTCCCAACCACCCTAA
Organism: Picea engelmannii; assembly: GCA_009831015.1. Lineage (NCBI taxonomy): Eukaryota > Viridiplantae > Streptophyta > Pinopsida > Pinales > Pinaceae > Picea > Picea engelmannii. The sequence continues at coordinate 52,426 of ML794502.1, forward strand.
AATATAAATCTTTGCTACTGAAACTTATTACAGTGATATGATGTTCAACAATGGCTTACCAGACTTATCACTGTTCTGTTGCATTTCGTTGCTCTGTCTGGCTCATTGCCTTTCTGCACACATCACTTGCGCTGTCTGTTCTTCCACTTTTTATGTTCTATGCTCCATGTCCATTCACTGCACAGTTCCTCTTCTATGCTATTCAGCTGGTGCACTCTCCTCCTTCTTCACACATGAATCACCTTCACCAACAACAACCACCAACAGCAACATCAACCTCATCTCTTCTCTGTACCGTGTATATATAGCTTTTGTGCATCTTGTGCATGCAATATTTTCCATTCCTATGCATGCTCATACCACGCCAATATCCTCCACCTCTCGAGTGCTCTGCGTGATCATCATCGTAACTCTTCAGCTTCTCTGGCTGTTTTCCCACGCGTTCAACATCACTGGATGTTATGTTGAGATTCCTCAGCCTCTCTGGTAGTTGGGACTCTTCATCTTCTCTGTGACAGTCGAGCTCACCTTCTCTATTTTAGTTACAGGCTTCCACACTCATCCATCTGTCAATCCCTTCTAAAAATAGTCTTCCTTCACTTGGACGAAGCTTGGAGACTCTTCATCTCCTCTGGCGATCACACAGGGGTTTCTTTGAATTCTCTAGCAGATGCCATCAATAGTTTCTGGTAGTTTCACTGTGTCATGCATCAGTGGCCCTCCGATCAACACTTGATCTAACGGTTCAGATTATATTGTGATTTCACCTATCGTGATATCGGGATTCCTGATGCCAATTTTCTTTGACATGTCTAACTCTCGATCCCCGATGCCTCTCCATTGACTGGAATCAACGGTCCATATTTGATCTTGATTCAACGGCTGCGATTTGAGTCGCGATTTTTCATATCGAGAAATCGGGATTCCTGTTGCAATGTTTCTTTGACATTTCCAAAATGCGATCCTCGAAACTCCGACGTGGTGTCCATCTGCTGACGTCACACGTGGATTGACACATGTTGAATATTGCCACGTGTCACTCTGATTCGTGACTTACATGTGCCTGAAATGTTAAATTAGTCTAACACTTATCATTACCTGGTTGTGCCATGTGTTCCTAGCTGACGTGGTCTGCTGACGTGAGTTGGGTCGACAGTCTAGATCACATCTTGATCTGGCAGTTCAGGTTCAGTCGAGATTTCACACATCGTGATTTCGGGATTCTTGATGTCAATATTCTTTGACTTCTCCAACTCTCGATCCTCGAAACCCCGACAGGGAGTCAGATCAACGGTCCACATAACCCCCTGAGATGGATGGTCCTCCTTCTTCTAGGATTTTTGAGCCCTCTACTCCTTGCACTTTTTAAATATCGTGCAGGTTTTCCTCGATCCAACGGTGGTTGGACCCTGCGCTCAGATCTGATGCCTATAACTTCAATTAGCCCTCCAGTTGAGCTCGTGGTCCACGTGACCTCCCCCTATATGACCGCAGCCAAACCTCCTCATTGGGGTTTCGGACTTTCCAATGTCGAAACATGTATGTCCTCAGGATTCGCGATCCCTCGAATCCCAATGCGCTCTTTACGCACTAGCTCTCCTGGCTAGGCTCTTGGCCCATATGACCATTATCCCCGTGACTGCAATCTTACCACTCGTCGGGGTTTCGAGCTTTCAATGCCGCAATGCATTGGCTCACCGGATTCTCGATATGTGAAACCCCGATGAGTCAACCCTCCTTTTGGTATTTCACCTTGGCTTTTCCCAATGGTAAACCTTGTGCAACTCCTGTCCGATCTGACGGCTCATGGGATTTCTGAATGAGATCCAATGGCTCTCGATCTCTCCCTTCTGTAGGATTCTCATGAGCTCCTCCTGGACATAGAAACCAATGGTCCAGATCTTCTTCTTCAGCCGATCTGACGGCGGCTATGCTCCCTCCTGAGCTTTGCACACTTTCCTCCCAACCTTGGGAGAATTACAAGTTCTCAATGGCCTCGACCTTTGTCTTCCTTCTCCTCTGCAAACTCCTATATCTTGAGATTTTTTGCGCAAATTCTCCTTGACATTGTTCCTCCTGAGCGTTCACTTCCGAATCCCCAAGGGATTCTTGGACTTCTACGCCTCTGAAGAGTCTTCACATGCACACTCAGTGCTGTCTCTCCTGAGCTTCTCACACACTCAGATCCCTAAGAGATTTTATTCTTCTTCCTTTCTCCTGCAGATGGAGAAATATGGATGCCCTTAATTTTATCCTTCTACCTGTTAAACGCACTGCATTCGACTCTACGCTAATTCCTCCTGAGCTTACGTTGTTCTTGTTTTTCCATTAATGCACACTTTGATCCTTCCATCTTCACTGTTGTACTTGCTATCAATGACAAGCATACTCTACCTGTTAAACATTTGCCAACACTTTGTTAGTCTAACAAGTATTAGAGAATGTCACTAACCCTTTAACATTATTTGTTCATTATCCTAAGTTCATTTATTCATGGGTGGAAGGCGGGTGAGGCATACTCAATGGGTCGAAAAGACAAGGGAGTGAAGGCACAGCGGAGGATGAAGGATGCAACATGATGATGGAGGATCAAGCGAAATGGATGGAGGGGAAAAAAGGGGGTCAACTGAGCCAGAAGTCTTCATCACGGGGGAAATTCCAAATCCACAGTCGAAGAATCAAGTTTCCTATAATTATAGGACCCCAACAGGAGGCAACTAGCCTTCCTTTGGAACAAGAAGAGGGCGAATGGATTGTGCCTCTCTAGAAACTGCAAGGTTGTTACAACATCGATGTTGATGAAGACGATGATCCAAGAAAGGTGAACATCGCCGAAATAGAAGGCCAAAGAGATGTGGAAGGACTAGGAGTCGAGTTACCATTCATTGGACAACCAATCAAGATTAAGAAGGTCAATATTGGAATAGAACAGACACTGAAGCTTGCTAATGTTGGAGATTATTGGGATGTTGCCACCATTGACAAGATTAAAGAATTACTGCATGCATATCATGACTTGTTTCCAACCAAGTTCACTGATATGAATGTCATTAAAGGGCCTATGTGAGAGATGAGGATCCCTTTGAAACCAGATGCAAGACTAGTCAAACATAGACCCTACAGATTAAACCCTAAATATAAGGAGAAAGTGAAGATTGAGCTCGACAGAATGTTGGAAGCTGGGATTATAGAACCTCTGGAGGAATCATAGTGGATTATCCCTATGGTGGTACAAGATAAGAAGATAGGAGAGATTAGGATCTGCATAGATCTTAGAAATCTGAACGATGCATGTTTACATGACCCCTTCCCTACGCCATTCACTGACAAAGTGTTAGATAATGTGGGAGTCCAGGAAGTATATTCTTTTACAGATGGATTTTCAGGATACCATCAGATCTGGATTGCCAAGGAAGATCGCCACAAGACCATATTTGAAATAGAATGGGGATCCTATCAGTATACAGTGATGCCATTTGGATTGAAGAATACCCCAGCCATATTTTCCAGGGTGGTGGTCGAAGCATTCAAGGAGTTCTTGCATAAATTTCTAGAAGCATATTTTGATGATTGGACTATTTTTAGCTTATTGAAAAATCATATTGAATGTCTAAGGCTAATGTTGGATAAATGCAAGCAGTGTCAAATTGCCTTGAATCTGAAGAAATGCATTTTCTTCTCTCCATTTGGAGTGTTCTTAGGTCATATTGTATGAAAGCAGGGATTGTTGGTCGACCCATTTAAAATTGTCATTATAGTTGATCTACCCCTTCCTATTTCAGTTAAACAGTTGCGCACTGCACTGGGACACACATGATATTACAGGAAGTTCATTAAAGGATATGCCTAGATTACGACACCTATAGAGAATATTTTGAAGAAGGATTGTCAGTTCAATTGGACAAAAGAATGCCAATAGAGCTTCGACACACTGAAAAAGAAAATGGATACTACGTTTATTCTGGTCTTCCTAGATTGGAGCAAGGAGTTTCATGTACATGTCGATGCGTCTTCTATTGCCTTAGGAGCAGTGTTAGCACAACCAGGTGAAGGAGACATTGATGATCCATTAGCTTTTGCTAGTAGGAAACTATCAACAACAAAGGTCAACTACACCACCACTGAGAGAGAAGGGTTAGCCATGGTGTACGTGCTGCATAAATTCCGCCACTACTTGTTGGGAGGACACTTTAAAATGTTTATTGATCACTTTGCACTGAAATACCTAGTCAACAAGCTAATGTTTGGGGGGAAGAATATGCAGATGGCTTCTGCTATTTCAGGAATATGACTTTGAGATCATAGTAAAACCAGGAAGAATGAACAAAGGTCATGACCACTTGTTGAGGTTGGAACATCGAGAAGAGCCAACTAGTTTGGAGGATACACTGTCGGATGCACAATTATTGTCCAGTAGAAATATTGATGACCACTTCGCAGAGATACTCCAGTTCCTGTCAATAGGAATGGCCCCTAGACAGTACACAATTCCTCAGAAGAAGCAACTAGTAGTGCGTGTTGCAGACTTTTCACTTATAGCTGGACAGTTATACAAGATGGGACCTGATGAGATATTGAGAAGATGTGTTATGGAGGTAGAACGACCGGTGATCCTCATGGAAGCTCATGAAGGCATCGTAGGAGGACATTATGCAAGGAAATCAACTGCACAGAAGGTGCTTAGAGTTGGCCTTCGGTGGCCTACCTTACACAAAGATGCTAAAGACTATTACAAGGCTTGTGATGTATGTCAAAGAGTTGGAAAACCATCTAGAAGAGATGAAATGCCACTAGCACCACAGTTGACCCTACAATCATTTGTGAAATGGGCCATTGACTTTGTGGGACCTATAAACCCACCAAGAAAGCACACAGGAGCAAGATACATAATTACATCAACATAATACTTGACCAGATGGGCCAAAGCAAGAGAAATTAAGGTCTGTAGTGTAAATATAGTTGTGCGCTTCGTATTTGATGACATCATAACTAGGTTTGGATGCCCAAAGATCCTTATGAGTGATCAAGGAACACATTTCATAAATAAAACCGTTGAAGCCATGACTAAGGAATTTGCAGCCCGCCGTAAGAAAAGCACACCCTACCATCCATAAGCAAATGGGATAGTGGAAGCATTCAACAAGATCTTGGAGACAATGCTGACGAAGATTTGCAATGTGAATATGGATGAATGGGATTTAAGAGTACTAGCAGTACTTTGGGCCTATAGAACCACTTGCAAGAAATTAACAATGCAGACCCCCTTCAAGTTAGTTTATGGTCTCAAAGCTGTTGTGCCAATGGATGACACTGGTGATGTTCAAGAGAGGATTGCATAGTTGGTCGAATTAGAGGAAGATAGATTCGTTGTAGGATTTCATCAGCAGGTACAGAAGGAAAGAGAGAAGGCCTACCATGACAGGCACATCAAGAAGAAGACATTTAGACAAGGTGATATAGTACTGGTATGTGACAGTAAGTTCATCAAACATCCTGGGAAGTTCAGAACGCATTGGCTCGGGCCATATGAGATCGCCTATGTTACAGAAGGAGGAGTTTCACAATTGAAGACTTTAAAGGGAGAATGGAAGGAAGGATTAGTGAACGAGAGCCGGTTGAAGTTGTATTGAAGTTGTACTATGACAACTAGTTGCCTCGCAGCTCCAAGTAAAATCATAAGGAAAAGGGTCTAAGTACCAGGTGCAGTTGAAATTGGGAACCAGACACAGAAAAGACAGTTTGCACAAGGAAGGAGAGGAGGCATAGAGAAGAAAGAAAATGCTACACTGCGCAGTCTGAAGTCGAAGTAAAACGAAAGAGTTAGATCTGAAGTTCCTCAGGACGAGTTACAAGTGAGTGTTGGGGGCCTGTTGGCCCTTGGTTACGGAAGTAAGCCAAGAACAAGGAAGAAAAGGCGGAATGCGAACTTTGCAAAAGATACAGTGACTGTTACTGGGTCGAAGTGACCAAAAGAGCAGAAAAGATGGAGCGAAGTCTGAGAAAGCAATCCGTTGGATGAGGAGATCAAGGATGACAGGTAAGCAAGGAACAAGGATCGTGGTAGCTCAGAAAGCAGAAAAAATCCACCTTTAGATGTTGTGGAGCACCGCGCGAGAAGGAAGGAAAGACAGGATGGTGAAGCCCTGAAAATGCTGGTCAAGTTGACCTAGGGTTTTAGACACCTAGGTTTCGACCTAAGGATGTCGGTGAGTGATTGTAATGTATAAATAAGAACCTATATGAGGGAGGAGGGTTGCTTCGAGTTAGTGGGATCTAGTCATATTGACATGAGTGACTATTGTTGTGAGAGAGAGAAGAGCTGAGTACGAGAGCCTTCTGGTATTGTAAGATCTTCAACTGGGTGCGAAGATCGAATCCTCCAGTTGGGTGCATAGGGAGGAAAGAGATTGAGGGAAGAAGAGAGAATAGTTGTTGGTTAAGAGCACAAATCAGAACTAATGCTTCATCTTAATATATTATAAAGAACAGTTCTATGGACGTATCCCTAGAGAGATGGTGAACCACGTATATCTTGTGTCAAGTATGATTGTTTCTATGTTCTTGTCATTGATATACTATTATTGCATTGTTGTGTTAGATCAGATCTATAGTTGTGTGAAGTAGATCTAAGTTGATAAGTAATATATGCATGTTGTATTGTTCTAGTATTAGATCCACTTGGTAATTCCCTTGGTTGTAGACATCTTTGTCTTGCAACCCCCCCATAGTTTCTTTGGGTGAGACTGCATTTGCTTCGCAGGTGTAGCCGAAAGGGCCAGTAGTTAGGGCTTGTTGGTGCGCTCTTGGAGCTAAACCCTAGGTCTAACCCTGTGCCAACAAGTGCATAGACAACACCGCATTTATTATTTGAGTAGGTGATCACCATATTTGGATGTCCCAGGATTTTGATGAGTGACCAAGGCACTCATTTTATTAATAATACCATCAATGCTATTACTAAGGAGTTTGAAGTCTATCACTAGAAGAGTACACCATATCATCCTCAGGCAAATGGGATAGTAAAAGCTTTTAATAAGATTTTGGAAAATGCTTTGACTAAGATATGCAATGTTAATAAGGATGATTGGGACTTGAAAATACCAGTAGTACTATGGGCATATAGGACCACATGCAAGAAGTTGACATGAAGGACACCATTCAGGTTGGTGTATGGACAATAAGTAGTGGTGCCATTATAATTTTTGGTTCCTATTCTGCACGTAGCAGCAATTACCAACATGACATAAAGAGGCACAGTACAAGAGAGGTTAAGTCAGCTAATGTAAATGGAAGAGGACAGGATTCTAGTAGGATTTCACCAAGAAGTACATAAGGCAAGGGACAAAGCTTGGCATGACAGACACATTAAAAAGAAGAGCTTTAAGGAGGGAGACCTATCTCTTCTCTATGAAAAAAAAAATTGCAACACCCTGGTAAGTTCAGAATGCATTGGCTAGGACCATATGAAGTAAATATTGTCACAGGTGGGGGATCTGTGCAACTAAAGGATTTGGGGGGAACATAAATGAAAGGAATGATAATGGTAGTTGAGTGAAACTATACAGGGACAGTCGACCTACTAACTCTTAAAAGTTACAATGCGGAAAGAAAACCATGTATATAGTGTACTATAGTAGAAATTAGGAAAGAAAACCGATAAAAATAAAATAAAAAGTAGAAAAAAAAAGGAAGACAAAAGTAGAGAAAGAAGGAAAATACAAAACCATTGGCAAATGTCATGCACAACAGACAACAAAATTAGCGTGAGCAGAAGAAAAAGTTACCGCACACAACATATGGTTGACAAGAAGTAAACACAGCATGCCAACAGAAAAGTGCAAGATACCAGATATATAAAATATGCAGAACAGAAACGAAATGCTAGAAATAACAGAATAACAGTAAAATATCCGGCATAATCTTCGCAATACACAGAAATGATATACGAAATAGCAACAGAAATAGCACTTGAAAAGAAATAACACTTGATTCAGATAGCAATGTTCACAGGCCTCTTCGAGGGGGCAACCTCCAATCGAGCAGCGCTCTGTTACAATAATATCCCAGCTAGGGTTCTCATACCCTCGACTCCTATTTATACTAAAAAGAAGCATCTA
>ML794502.1:106103-138943 GCA_009831015.1 Picea engelmannii
GTTCTTCATAGAACATTTCAAAAATAGATATGAATGTTATCATCCTCTTTTTTCCTTTGAAAAATATACAAAAAGAAAAAATATCTCCCACTTTGTTCCCAAGAAAGAGCTCTACTACCACTTATAGTGATCCTTAACCCTTAAATTGAATCACAAATAAGACAAAACCCTTGAACTTTAGAAATATTTAATGTATTCACACCATAAACTACACAAGAATTTAGAGAAGAACCCTTAAGGTGGGGTAACACCATAAAATACTCCACAAGCCATGCTTTCTACGAGAGTCAACATCCAACATATCTCAATGCAATGATAATCATGTGTATTTATACTTTCTCATGAGTATTTCTAGGATTCTATGCCAATAACCCCTTATTATTACAGTATTTCCTCTTACTAGCCTAGTCTTACCTGCCTAGTGGGCCTATTTATCACCCATCAACTACCAAGTGGTCCTACTCCATGATTATGGCCACATTACATTCATTATCCCCTTGGGTACCTCCCTAGGTACATTACATTATTGTTAACCTTGTTGAGATCAACTCTAATAATTTGGTCTTTTTAGTGTCTAAGACCTCCACTTTAGTTGTACAAATCATGGAATTATCTGTATCTAACTTTCTTTTCCTTTATGTTTGTTTTATTTTATTATAATATGTCATTTCTAAGTGTGCCACACCATCAATATGATCGGTAATTGTGTATTTCCTCACGATAACAAATTTTCTAAGTTGTTAGGAGTTATCACTTCTTCAATCATAATACTTTTACCTTTTTCTATGCTTGTTGGTTTTGTTAGAGTGACTTAGTCTTCCATAGATTGGTCAACCCATTCATCAATTGTTATGATCCAACACCTTAAAAATGATAAATAGTCAATGAATACAGTCCACTTTGAGGGGGAAACCTCCTCTTACAATATATCCAATTCAGAATACAATATGAGATGAGATAAGATTATCCTAATACTAGGTCTCCTTGGTATATATATATAGGATACAAAGGGTACAATTATAATGAAAGGGTGCAATGAAGGGTTCTATCCTACATACAAATATAACACTAGAAATGTAATGATTCAATGTCTAGGGCTTAATAAGGGGTTTTATACATAACACAGGCATTGTCTAGGGATTAACATGCCCCTCCCCTTCAAACAAGTGTTGTCCTCAACACTTGACTAACCATGGGTGTTTCTATAAGAAGAGCTCATTTTCTCATATCGCATCTTCCACTATTGGGTTCTTCCATTTTTTGAGGTACTTTATAATTTCTCTATTTCTCAATTGCTTAATTCGTGTTTCAAGAATTGTTTATGGTTCGAGTATGATTTTCCCTTCTTCATTAATCTATGGTAAAATAGTTTGGACTATGATCTTTTTGTCGATGACCTTCTTTAAGAAAGAAACATGGAAGATTGGATGTACACATGAATATGGAGGCATGTGAATCCCCAGACAAAGCCCCTTGTTATGTATAAAACCCCTTATTAAGCCCTATATATTGAATTATTACTTTTCTAGTGTTATATTTGTATGGAGGCTAGAACCCTACATTGCACCCTTTCATTAGAATTGTACCCTTTGTCTTCTTTCATCCATTTGTTGAGGTGTCAACCTTGTCGGTTGAGGTACAATTGTCTTATGAACCTCAAAATTATCTCATCTTCTTTCATATGCTCCAATGGTAGACTTGTGTGTAGACTTATCCTTGGCTTGAATATGACAATAAAATTGCATAGGTTCGACAATATGACCGTTGGATCCAAGAAGGACACACAGCGGAGATCCGTGTGCTTCGGGAGAAGAGCACTTCAGAGAATATTCTAGTTGGAGGAACTAGAACTCCCGAAGTTGGAGTCCCAAAGTAAATCACAGTCGTTGGTTGTCGAAGAGGCGTGAGCCGTAGATTTATGTCTGGGTGTTTTTCACTGGACATAAGTTCGGAGGATTGAGAATCAGCTACACTCGAACACATCCAAAGCCCGAAGTCGCGAAGGGGGCTAACCGGAGGTTACAGCCCATGGTCATAAGGAAGAAGGGCCTAACAGAGGATCTAGTGCTCACCACTAAGGGTTCCAGAAGCACCAAAGAAAGGGCATGTGTGTAAATCAACATGTGGGGTAGAAAAAGGGGGCATGTGTGAACTAATGTATAGGTCTAGTAGAGGCCCGAAGAGATGATTTGGCTCAAGTAATTGAAGATCCTTGACCGAGAGGTTGTGCAACCCCTAGAAGAGAGGGGTCCTACATCATAGGGGCACCCCAAAGTTTATAATTAAATTTTGGGTGCGTTGAAGACTCAACATGTGGTTGTCCATGATTCACATACAAATCCTCATTAGGAAGATATATCTATAAAATAAACAATCTATACTAAATTGTCATTTATAACATTCATTCAATATTGAACTTAAATGTTTTTCATAAAACATGTGTAAATATAATTGGTGCACCCATTTTAAATAAACACACTATGATCTTTGCATTATCATTTCATAAGTGCACCGACCACTTCAATATTCCAAATTTGTTATAATTCCTTGGAGTAATGTTGTTCTCACTATATCGTTCATGCAACAACTAGTCTGCTAAGTTAAAAAAATATTATCATAATCCATGTCATATAAATATTGGTGCACCATATTTACATGAATGCATTAGACTCAATGTGCCACAATTTTTTTAGATGCACTAAACACTATGGTGCAACAAATTTGTAATAATGCACTACTAACAATGCTCTTACCAAATAATTCACACACCAATTAGTCCGATAAGTTTTTAAAATATTATCAAAATTTGTGCAATATAAATTCATGTGCACCTTATTTATGTCAATGCATCATCTTCAACATGCCATAATTTTTTTCAGTGTTCCAAACATTCACATGCACTACAAATGATAGAGAGCATCATCATGGTGCACTTATTTATTGATATACGAACCATCAACATTCAATGTAGTTACCAAGGGTGTGTGATACACCTCATCTTAATCAAAGGGTGTTATTCCCCATTTCTAGGGATAACTTAGGAGAAGATGTCTTGAGACCCTCAGGTTGAAGACATGAAGTGTCAAGGTATGGATTGACTTAGTTATGTCCACTTACATAGATGAAGACCCACTTCACCACCATACTTCTCTGATTCATCGTAATGGATTTCACCACATCAACTTGTTTCTGGAAGACATTGGGTCTTGCTCCATGAGGTACAAGTCAGGTATTATGGTAAGTGTCACTTTAATACTTGAGGCATTTGAATATGTTGCATTAAAGCTTCTCTTGATTATAGAACGTTTGCTTGGAAATTATTCTCTTTGCCTTGTTTCACCTTGGTGGTTGACATTGTGCCCTAGTAAGTGGTCACCCTTGGGGAAAGGTTTGCCACTAGGAGGTCTCCTTAATGAGTTATTGTACCATTCTTGATCATACTTATCATTATCCACACTTCATCCTTTTCATCTCTTCATCTTTTAGGATTTTCGGGTGTACTAATCCAAGAAGGGATTGTACCTCATTTCATGGGAAGAAGGGGCTCAAGGCCCTGAGGTTTGTAGCTGGAAAAAGATAAAAGCCAATCGTAAACCTTCTATATGCTCACCCAGTGATCCCGAGGAAAATGAAATGTCTCTCACAAAAAACCAATGGGACCCATAAGATAAATAACTAATTAAGCATGAAAACCAAGGTAGATCATTTGTGGGAAATGTTTTTTATGCTTAAGTAGAAGTCCCACATATTGTCTTCAACTTGGGGAAGCACAATGTAACCAGGGTAGTGTCAAGGTGGGCAATGTTTTTCATGCTTAGGTAGAAGTCCCACTTTGTCTTCAACTTGGGAACACTTTAATTAATTAATGGAAATAAAATGGGCTTGGAAAAAGGTTGCATTGAAAACGAAGGTGAAATACACCCTCTACAAAGGCACCCATAAATGAGATAATATGAACAGTCATGAACCCCATGCCCAAAAATTTTACCCCCATACACTTCATCTTCTTTGCATTGCTTAGAGAGGGTCCACATAGGACACACTCCTTGACTTGAGGAATGATTCACCCAATAGGCCACCATGACAACCCTCCCATACCTAAACTTGGCAAGTTGCATAGGGTCTTTGAGCACTTTTTTAATTTGAAAAGGTAGTTTTTATTGAAGATTTGCAAATTCGGGAAAGTCATTCTCCACAAGAAAGTACAAGAAGACCCATCTACACCATTACAAAATCCCCAGGAAGAAATTGAAGCCCCGGGAAGAGAAGTCGGCCCCACCAGTAAAAGACAAAAAACAATAAAGTAATTTGAAGACCCAGAATAAGAAGTCATCCCTAGACAGGTACCCAGATTAGTATAAATACAAGACTGGATCATTTCATTTAGGCAGTCAAACAGTTCCTTCTGCAGTGTGCACAAGGCAGTTGCGCCTGCAGTTTTGGTAATTTCATTATTTTTGGGTTTCTAGTATCATCGTGAGTGTGCCACACTTGGGAATGATATTGTTGGTTGCTCTTGGTTATCTTATTGAGGCACTAGGTCTTGGTGATGTTATACTTGGGAAGGATCTTATCTGTATGGTATTTTGGCTATTGATGGTGATGTACTAGTAATATCTTGGACTGAATTATTCTATATAAAGGTTGTTGGGTTTTCTCCCAAGGTTGGGCTTCCCAAGATAAACTCTTATGTTCTTGTGTTTACTGTGCATGGTTAATATTTCTAGAACTTGTCATTTCCGTTGTAATATTATAGTTGAGATTTGTTGTGTATATTTATTCTATGATAATTGTTGTATGAAAGCATATATTGTTATTAATCATAAGGAAATAACTATCAAATCTGATAATCATAAAAAACAACAGTTTTGATGCACATGTTTAGGTGGCTCTTGTAATAATTGTGATTTTACTTGGAATGATACATTTGACTTGAGACCCTTGGAAGGCGCATTCATTTGTCTTTGCAGGACCTTGTTTGGTGGACGTTTTTGGAGGACCAAGCCTAGATTGGGCCTTCATTGGGGTTTGAAGCCCACAAAATGGATGCCATCACCCACACCTTGGGAGTTGACAGATGATGGTTGTTGACTTTGGAGGAAAGAGAAGACACCTTAAAGGACGATACCTAGCCCTCACCTTGCCCATTCTTTTTCATGTGGAGGCCATGCGCTACACTTTTGGGCTTGACGTTGCCCTTGGAGATAAGGTTTTGATGATGATGGTGAGGTTTGATAATGACTTGGCATGGTTGATGAAGAGGAGGACAATTGGAATGGTGACACATGGCATTTAGAGGCCCAACATCTCCTTCAACAACCCAACGACTTGTTTGAAATCTCAAAACATCACCCTTTAGGGGCACAATGTTATCTTTTTAGGGTTTCTTTTGTGTAAAAATCAATTTATTATTGTAAAGGGGAAAAATTAAGGAGGTCGACCTCCTTATTTTGTGTTTTACCCTAAATTTTTGTGGACAAACTTTATTTTGAGGTCTTGTATAAATAAAGGACCTAGATCATTTCATTTTCATAACATTCTCACTCGAGAATAAGACATTCTTGGCTGAAGTTTTATCCCTCTTTGGGAATTTGGTATATCTCTCTCTCTCTTGTGAAAATTGTGGATGATTATCTTGTCTATTATGGAGCTAAGTGGTGCGCTACCCTCTTGGAGGCCTCTCTCTTGCATGTTGATGAAATTTACTTGGTAAAAGAGGGTTTTATCTTGCTATCTTGTGGAATTTGTAAGGAATTTTCTACATTTATTGGTAATTTATTCTTGTTTCATCTTGTTCTTGTCTAAAAATCCCTTGGAGGAGTATATGGGAATACACCCTGCACCAATGTTCATCTTAATCGTTATTGTATAAGACAGTTTTTTAAGGTCGCTAGGAGGATTAAAAGAGCTTACACCCTCCTAGATTTACCTTGTTGGAATTGATTTCTCTATGGAGTAAAAAGGATTACACCCCTAGAGAAGTAGTGGATCCAAATATTACATGTAAGACTCTATAACCCAATAGATTAAATACTAATATGAAATTGCATTGGAGAAAAAAAAGCATTGCATTGGGAAACATGATTTGTTGAGATATTTTAATTGTCTAAAGTGCATTTATTTATATATGTTATTAGCATGTTTGAGCAACTAGGGCATCTATCTTAGCCAAGGATTTATTGTTTCTATTATAAAATTATGTTACAGCCACTAGGGCTGCTACAAAATCACTCTTTAATCTCTTATATCTCACTCTTCTACCATTGAAAATAGTTGGCTACTTGTTATTGTTAATCTACTTGGTATTGGCTATCTTTTCAGCAAGTTGTTTACTGATTTATTTGAGTAGAAGTTGCTTCTGTAGAATTTTGGTACAAAAAATTGGTTGCCCTAAATTACTTTTGATAACATCATTTTGCAGCCTCATTTTTCCATCAAAGTTTATTCTTAAGTATTGGAAAATTATCTACTTGATTAGTGCTTCATTGTCCAATAAATATTTGGTGCTTTTGATGGTTAATTCTGTAGTAAATAACTCTTGTCATTTCTGATGTATACATTTGTTTACTGTTGTAATTTAGGACATCAAGCTTCACTTGCTTCTCCATTTGATTATCTGGCTTGTATTTCAATAAATTTTCTTGTCTCAGGCAAGTACAACACTCTCTTGCAAGTAAATTGCACTTTGGAAACCTACCCTCGTCAACAAGACCCTTTTTCAAGCCTCTTTCCACTTCTAAACTCGACCTATAGGGGTTTCACTTTCCCCTACTTCACTTTCCATCTCAATCCCCCTAGGGTCACCGATATTCCATCCTTGTGGTGATTTATCATTACTAAAGCGAGGGGAGTATCTATCTAAGGTGACAATGGGTAGTTAATCCCAAAGTTGTCTCATGTTTTTGGATTGGGTAGGGCGTTTCCCAACCTAGAATCTGTGCGATAACATTTTGGTGTCGTTGTCAGGGAGGATTTTGAATCCTCTTTTGTGCCCTGACGACACTTTGGAAATTTATTCTCAAATCCTTTCCCTTAGCTTGCCTGAAGACTCCATTTAAGGGAAGTTCCCTTTTCCACCTTTTTTATGAACTCCATACAAGTTCATTTGGTGAATCGATTGAGGAGAGTATCCTCTTTCCCTCAATGAGCCTTGAGCTCACCTGATTTTTCCATTTAGGTATCTTTCAAGGTAATGGAACCATGGTTCCATGGGATTTCCATGAGAGACATCATTTTAATGATATTACGAATGTCCTTGGGTATCCAAATCATAATCCTCAGGAGTGGAGAGATAATTGTCCTCAATACGATGGAAACCCTACCATGACGGTTTCTCATGTGCTACAATTTCTCAAATATGTCTCTCATTTGAAAATACTTCATGAAGATGTACTAATCAAGTTGTTTATGAGTTCTTTGCAGCCAAAACAAACAATATTTATCAATAATAGTTCTTGTCCCAAGAGCATCACTTCATTCACAGGACTCATTAATATTTTCTTTGACAAATGGGCTATCAAAACTAAGAAGGATGAGTTATTCATTAGTTGTCTCACCAAGGGATTGGAAAAATCAAGATCTAGGTTTCTACCTAGAGAACATGTCCATGAAGAAGGGGAAGACCCCAAGGAATTGCAGGACCTTGGTAATGATGAGATTTTCCCTTTTGATCCTTTGAATAGAAATTAGATAAGGTGTTCCTCATTGAGAATCAAACCCCTGACAATGAAGAGGCGTAGGAGCCGCATGTCCATGAAAAAATATGCGTTAAGAAAAAGAAGAATTTTGAAGAAGTGAAACATGTTGAGGACCTAGATGAGATGTCAGTATCCATTCTCTTGCTTGATGAAAATGAAGTTGCAGCCTCATTTTCCTCCTACACACAAAGATGAAGAAGTGATCAATTCAAAAGATGCAGATGTTTTCATGGGAGATATCTTAGACATGGTTGATCAACACATTGATGATTTCATACAAGTTGGGAGACGTAGATGGTATGTGATTTGCTTCATTTTTTATAGAATTCTTATTTACGACATTGAAGGTCGTTCTCATGCAAAAGGGGTTGAGTTGTCATCTTCAAAGAACTGGTCTCCATGTGCATATAATTCAGATTATTGGCAGCCCGATGATGATATGGTCACAAAATTATTCCATCCATTTGAGGATGACTTGTCGCAATATACTCATGATGACTCTCATCCATCCCTTCAGGGTTGTGATGAATATCCTTTTGGTGACTTGGATTTGTTCTATGAATATTTCCAACCACCACCGTGCTCAAATTTTGATGGACACCAGGTCATGGCCAGCCCAAAGCAGTCTAAATCTCACGCTACCAAATGAAAGTATTTTCATCTTGGGATTTCTGGCAGGGATTTGCAAATAAAGAAGAAACATATTCTAAGTGCAGGAAAAGAGTTTTTCTCTAGACCTGAGGCCATCCCTTACCTCAGTTTCTCTTCTTTGGGAAATCGTTAGGTTTTCTTGAGATCTCTTATCTGCTCTCAACATTTAGAGAGAAGTGATATTTTAAGTAAAGATGAAGATGAGTCATCATCTATACATGGTATCCCTCTTTAGAGATGGATTGATCAGGCTCATGGCTATTTTTTCAGGAAGGATTTTTTAGATGATCGGGCTGGTGGTTTCTCTTTCCAGCGCGATTTCCTCCCTCCCACCCATCTGTATGATTTTCATTTCACGATTCATTATATGTCTATTTATGGTCATGATTATTGTGTGCTTGACTTATCTTTATTGTATTACATAATTAAGCACATGGGGGATATACCTTGATGATATGATCAACTGGTTTCACTGGCTATACGATTTCACCTGACATCCATAACATTTGATCACCAAGGGCCCAGGCCCCATTTAATCAGTAGGTAGGTTATCTTGTTTTCTTGAATTTACATCTTGATTGCTAATGATAGTTTAGTTGCATTGCATTTCTTATTTTCATTTCACTCTACTTACATTTTTTATTTACATCATATATATATTAAAAAAAGGTAAAAATAAAATAAAATTCTAGATTAGTTGTCAATTTTGAAATTTTAGATTTTGATTATATGATAAAATGGTGAGTGAGCCACCCTAGATTTTACAGTTTTTTGTTTCAGTGTGTGTAGGCATGGGTCACTCTACGGTGAGTACATATCCCCAAGTAGGAGCCAGATGTTATCCCCCATTTATAGGGATAACTAAGGAGACGATGTCTCGAGGCCCTCAGGTTGCATACATGGAGTGTCGAGCGATGGATTGACTTAGTGATGTCCACTTACACAGATGAAGACCCACTTCGCCACCATAATTCTTTGATTCACTGCGATGGAATTTACCACATCAACTTGTTTCCCGAAGACAGTGGGTCTTGGTCCTGCTATCACCATTTAAATTTTGGTGTGAAATCGAGATTTCGGGGTTTAACAAGGTGCTAAATCGATTTGGAGGTTAGATAAATTTAGGGAAGTTCCAGAAAATGGCCAAAGAGATTAAATTTGGCAAAGGCATTAAACAAAGAGGGCTTGACAGGACGTAGATCGTCATTAACCGAGATCAACGATTAGGAGAGATTTTCGGGTTTGAAACAACGCGGAGGTTAAAATGCATGAGCGGGCTCAAAATTTCAACCGTGGTTTCCCTGTAAAGGTACGTGTCATCCTCAGACGCATTTTGGGGTGGAAAGAGGGTAAACCCAAAACCACCCCATCACACCCCCAAAATCACGTGTTAAATGTCATTAAACATGTCTAATCCGAGGGTCACATGTGGAAATGAAACTTGATGGTTGTTATAATCATCCCGAGACACCTGTTTATATACCATTCGTCCAGGCAGTGCCAAATAAGTGCCGCCAAATAACCAATTTAATACTCATTATTGGAAATTGATGGTCGAATGTGAGAGGTCATTTTCCCTATAAGGATTCTTGTCAGTAGCCAATTATTAGTATTTGATGGCGACTATTACTCAAAACACAGGTGAAATTACTCTATTTTGGGTAATTGACGACTTATTCTAGAACGAGATATCTGCAAATCAAAACACTCGTCCAATTCATGTGCAATTGAGGCAAATAGGTTCATGTTTCCTGACGAACCAAAGGGAGCCAAGAAGAAAGATTCAATGATTTTTAGAAAATCAAGGAGTTCAAAGAATATGACAGAATTATCAAATAAAAAGAGAGAAAGCCATATTGCACGAATCCTAACAACAAAATCCCACGCAAAATCTATTGATGATATAGAATCAGGCAAAGGGATCAAGTTGAATCCTATTATGAAGGATTTGATCATTAATGGATATGTGGATGGATGCAACACACAAGCTGGTGAGAGCAAAAGGAAAAAAAAAAAAAAACGAAAGGAGGGGACTAAAGCTGGAACAATCAAGAACATTGAAGAAGACCAACCTAGCTCGCTTGATACATTAAAGGAAGAGATTGAAAACCTGAAATAAAATTGCAAGCTAAATCGAGTATATTTTAGGGAATCCTAGGATAATGTAGACAAATGGCATTCAAGGTAAAGATCCCAGATGTTTTGGTTTCCATTTATAATTGTTTCCCTAAAAAGTAGGAGTTTGGTTTTGATAAGTTACTCTCTCTGTAACCAATGTCTATTTTTTGAATCTTGGAAAGAATGACCATTTTTTGGTCTACTATGTAATTTATCTATATATACTGTTAAAAAGACGAAAAATGGTTCGACTGGCCGGAGAAGAGCCTACCCTTGTAGCAAGAAAACTTTGTGATTTCTTATGGATTTTAATATAAGCAGAGAAGGTTTTCCTAGATAGTTGAGATTCATCATGGTGTTGATGTTCAATATGTTTTCTTGTATTTCATATTCATGAATGTGTTTTACTGCTAGTGATAATATTTAAGCAAAAGAAGGAATTTATCTTGTTGGTGCTCCTTCTCATATTGATTATACTTGTTATGTGTTTACTGGTTTTTGGTTCATAATTCACCCTTGATTGGTGCTCTGTTTTCAGTAGCCAAACTTTATGTTTCTTCTTCTAAAGCTATACCAAGAGATTCGTCCTTTATTAGATGCCTCTTACTATAGTGGTATTTCCTTTCTTTTCCATTGCCATCTCATATCACTGATTTGGCTGAACACCGTACCTACTTTGCCTTTGTTCCCTCAGGAATTCATAGCTTATAAATCTTCATACGATTTCAGGAATTGACCCCATTGCCCAATGGACCTATTCTATTGTTTTGTCCTACCACTTTTAAAAATTACCCTATTGAAAAATATGACCTTTGTGTGTCCATTACCAAACCTTTTGAGTATTTTCAATCGCTATATGTTTGAGAGAGCCCTCTCTGGTTGGAAGGGTTAGAATCCAACCTAAAGTTGGTTGAAACATTTACCTTTGTTGTTTGTTTATCAGCCAAACAGATTTACAGAGTGCTAATAGGTCCATGAGGTACAAGTTAGGTATTGTGGTGAGTGTCACTTTAATACTTGAGGCATTTGGATATGTTTCATTAAATATGCTCTTGATTATAGAACGTTTGCTTGGAAATTATGTTATTTTCCTTGTTTCACCTTGGTGGTTGACATTGTGACCTAGTAAGTGGTCACCATTGGGGAAAGTTTTTCCACTAGGAGGTCAGTGTTGGCTAGTTGTTCTATGAAATGGATTTTTTCATTGGAATCCGACGATACAAATTTACACGAATCACTATTTTTTGTTGTTCAGAATCCATTTTTGAATCCAGAAATGGATTCATCATGCTAAAAAACTCCCAGGGCCCTTGGATTTTACAGAAATAATCACTTAAATATACGAATCCAACAATTTCTCACCGGATTTCAGGCAAATATCTCAAGAAAAATCTTCATTTCATAGAATATTTAGCCTACAACCTAGGAGGTCTCCTTAATGAGTCATTGTACCATTCCCAATCATACTTATCATTATCCACACTTCATCATTTTTCGTCTCCTCATCTTTTTGAATTTTCGGGTGTACTAACCTAAGAAGGGATTGTACCTCATTTCATGGGAAGAAGGGGCTCAAGGCCTAGAGTTTTGTAGCTAGAAAAGAATAAAATCCAATCATAAACTTTATAAATGCTCGCCCAGGGATCCTGAAGAAAACGAAATGTATCTCACAAAAAACTAATGGGATCCGTAAGATAAATAACTAATTAAGCATGCCAACCAAGGTAGAGCATGTGTGGGCAATGTTTCCCATGTGTAGGTAGAAGTCTCACACATTGTCTTCAACCTAGGGAAGCACAGTGTAACTAGGGTAGAGTCAAGGTGGGAAATTTTTTCATGCTAGGTAGAAGTACCACTTTGGCTTCAACCTGGGAACACTTTAATTAATTAATGGCAAGAAAATGGGCTTGGGAAAAGGTTGCATTGAAAATGAAGGTGCAACACACCCTCTACAAAGGCACCCATAAATGAGATAATACGAACCCTTGTATGTGATGAACTCCGTGCCCAAAATTATTACCCCCATCCACTTCATCTCCATTGCATGGCTTAGAGAGGATCCACATAGGACACACTCCTTGACTTGAGGAATGATTCACCCAATAGGTCACCATGAAAACCCTCCCATACCTAAACCATGGGGGATTCACCTTGTTGACCAATATCTTATCACATTCATTCATAAAGGGGTTTTTTTAATTGTGAAAAATAAAGTCAATATATTGTAGGTATTGGGGGGGTGATGTGGGGTCTTAGGGGTTTTATAGGTATTAGGGGCTATAAAAAGGGGTATCTAGTAAAAATAGGGGTTTCTTTTATTGGAAAGATGTATTGGGAGGGGAGTTCAACAAAAGGATTTTGGGAGGTATTTATTAATATCTAGTGAAATTATGGGTATTCTTTAATATCCCACGAACGAATGCACTATGTCACAGGTTCACTGAGTGAAGACCCCATGACCTAAACTTGGCAAGTTGCATAGGGTCTTTGAACACTTGTTTAATTTGAAAAGGTAGTTTTGATGCACATGTTTATGTGACTCTTGTATTAAATGTGATTTTACTTGGCATGATATATTTGACTTGATACCCTTAGAGGGCACATTCATTTGTCTTTGCAGGACCTTGATTGGTGGACGTTTTTGGAGGAACAAGCCTAGCTTGGGCCTCCATTGGGGCTTGAATCCCACAAAGTGGATGCCATGACCCACACCTTAAGAGTTGACAGATGATGGACATTTCCTTTGGAGGCAAGAGAAGACACCTTGAAGGACGATACCTAGCCCTCATTGCGCCCAGCGTTTTTCCTATGGAGGCCATGCGCTACACTTTTGGGCTTGACATCACCCTTGGGGCTCGGGTTTTGATAATGGTGGCAAGGTTTAATGATGACTTGGCATGGTTGATGAAGAGGAGGACACTTGGCATGGTGAAACATGGATTTTAGAGGCCCAATGTCTCCTTCAACAACCCAATGACTTGGTCATAAGGTCAAAATGTCACCCTTTAGGGGCATGACATCATTTTTTTAGGGTGTCTTTTGTGTAAAAAATCAAATTATTATTGTAAAGGGGAAAAATTAAGGAGGTCAGCCTCCTTATTTTTTGTTTTGTAATAAAGTTATGTGGATAAACTTTATTTTGAGGTCTTGTATAAATAAAGGACCTAGATCATTTTATTTTCATAACATTCTCACTTGAGAATAAGACATTCTTGGTTAACATTTTTTCCCTCTTTGGGAATTTGGTCTATCTCTCTCTCTCTTGTGAAAATTTTGGATGATTATCTTGTTTATTGTGGAGATAAGAGGTGAACTACCCTCTTGGAGGATTCTCTCTTGCATGTTGATGAAATTTACTTGGTAAAGGAGGGGTTTATCTTGCTATCTTGTGGAATTGGTAAGGAATTTTTTGCATCTGTTGGTAATTTATTCTTGTTTCATCTAGTTCTTGTCTAAAAAACCCTTGGAGGAGTGTAAGGGAATACACCCTCCACTAATGTTCATCTTAATTTTTATTGGATAAGCCATTTTTTCAAGGTCGCTAGGAAGAGTAAAAGGGATTACACCCTCCTAGATTTACCTTGTTGGATTTTATTGCTCTAGGGAGTAAAAAGGATTACACCCATGGAGAAGTAGTGGATCCAACTCTTACATATAAGATTCCATAACCCAATAGATTAAGCGCTAATTTGACATCGCATTGGAGAAACAAACTTGTTACATTGGGAAACGTCATTTGTTGAGATATTTCAATTGTCTAAAGTGGATCCAATTCTATATAATATTATCTTGCTTGAGCCACTAGGGCGTCTATCTTAGCCAAGGATTTATTGCTATTGTTATAAAATTATGCTACAGCCACTAGGGTTGCTACAAAATCACTCTCTAATCTCTTAGATCTCACTCTTCTACCATTGAAAATAGTTGGCTACTTGGTATTGTCTATCTTTTGAGCAAGTTGTTTATTGATTTCTTTGAGTAGAAGTTGTTGTTATAGAAAATATTTTTCTACATATAATTGGATGCCCTAAATTACTTTTGATAACCTCATTTTTCCATCAAAGTTTATGCTTAAGTATTGGAAAATTATCTACTTGTTTAGTGCTTCATTGTCCAATAAATATTTGGTTCTTTTGATGGTCAATTATACTGTAAATAGCTCCTTTCACTTCTAATATATACATTCATTTACTGTTGTAATTTTGGACAACAAGATTCACTTGCTTGTCCCTTTGATTATCTGGCTTGTATTTAGATAAATTGTCTTGTCTCGGGAAGGTACAACACTCTTTTGTAGGTACACTACACTTTGGCAACCTACCCTCATCAACAAGACCCTTTTTTTTAGCCTCCTTCCACTTCTAAACTCGACCTATAGGGGTTTCACTTTCCACTACTTCAATTTCCATCTCAATCCCCCTAGGGTCACCGAGATTCCCCCCTTGTGGTGATTTATCATTACTAAAGTGAGAGAGTATCTATCTAAGGTGACAAAGGGTAGTTACTCCCATAGTTGTCTCACGTTTGTGGATTGGGTAGGGATTTTCCCAACCTGCAATCTATGTGATAATAGGAGGCTTCCATCCAAAGCATATATACATTCATTAGCACACCATAGGGAAAAAAATTCACATGTGTTACCTATACAACTTTCAGGTACACTTAAATTGACTTGGAACACCACCAATTGGTGCAAGTTGAAACCCACAGTCGCACTAGCAACAAGTTTTCAAAAAAAGTTAAAATTAAAAGAAATGAAATGCTAATTTTATTTTTAAACCAATGAAAATATAAATTAATTGATAACAATCAATTTAAATGGTCTCTTCTCCATTGAGGAGGCATGGTTTCCATGTAGACAAAATATGAAAATTTGGTACAATCTGTAAAATTCCAAAATGAAGACAAATACGTCGTAGAAAAAAAGAAATGGAGAAATTTGGCAATTCGATTACATAAAAAAATGGAGCACTCAAGGAGATAGGAAACACCAATGCTTATATGGTGTGAAGAACTAAAGGAAAGTTGAAATTAAAAATCAATTTGGTAATTTTTTTTAAATTTAACTCTATTGCAGTGCACCCTATATCTTGACACATTAATGTGTGTATAGGTATTGGGGGCACCATCTATATTTTTCTATAAAACATTTTAACCTACCTTAGTGTACATGGTAGGGTTACACACCAGTGAAATTAAAACTATATGGTTCACTTATCAAAAATGATATCCCTAGCATGGTGTGCATTATATGCATCAGTGCATATATATGCTATGTAAGCATCTCCCTCTATTTTTTCAATTGTTTTTTTGTGATATTCAGATTATTTATTTTAAATTAAAACTAGTGAGCCTTGTAACACGATGAATTGGTGCACTTTAGTTATTAATATGCACTAGTTATTGTATATATTTTGTACGTACCACCTGACATTTATTTCAATGTTCATATTTACAAAATATGAATGTGGGAGACAATATTTTTTAATTGTCATATGGGATGTGTTTACACACACACGTGCATATAATATTAAAGAACATATGTTCACCACAATGGTTTAGGCGCACTGACTGAAAAATATTTTCTAAAACCTTCATCTACCCACCTCCACTAGAAACCTCTAGTAAAAACATAAAAAGGAGAAGTGGTTTCGACAAAACCTCTGCTAAGTGATGTTTTCATTGTAGTGTCTATTGACTCATCATTATTTTTGCAAAGAATACACCTTCCTAGACCCTACCATGACCTCTTCTTGTAATTGTCTCAAGTGAGAACTTTGTTGGATAAATCTAAGCATAATATATCTTCGTTTTGAAAGGATCCTTCAACTTCCAAATTGACTTACACCACCAATTCTTCTCTCCTACCTCATTATGTTCCATTATAGCCTCATATCCTAGCTTCAATGTGTAATTTCCAAAGGATTTATTATTTGACCATATGATCTCATCTTATTCATCCTTTAGTCTAATAGAACTATGTTTAAGGCTAGAAATGTGTTGTTGACATTCTTTTGTTATACCCCCACTAGAGACCTAATCGAGTGATTGTTCTCCATCCTTGATTCCATATGGAGGTAGACCCTTGAATTGCTATATTTGCTAAACTATATATGTCCAAGTTATGTAGTTATTCTTTTAAAGGTCCAAATAGTCTGAAATTTCCTAAGAAAACCATCCAAGGATCCTCCCTTATTTTTGATGTTCCCTTTTTCAACCGAACCATTTTCATAGCAATGGATATTATTACACTGGAACCTTCTAGATAATAGAATCCCTTCCATAGGTCTTCACCCCCTTTTTAATCAAATCCTTGATTGATCCAAGTACTATATATTTTGTAGAAATTACTTTTCCCCAAAGTCCTTCATTTTTCATCAGTCTCCACAAATGTTTTGTAGCCAATGACTATCCAAACAAGATTATACTCTCAAGGCTGCACCCCACCTCTTTTGGCTTTTCAAGTTTTTTTCCACTTGATTAGAGGAATACCTTCTTTATCTCTTTTCCATATCTAGAGGAGGCGAAAACACTTTTTCCTAATTTTTTCTATCATTCCTTTGGTATGTCAACTAAAGACAACCAATAAATGGTATCCCTTCTAAAACTAATTTCACTAACATTATCCTACCTC
This sequence comes from Picea engelmannii, assembly GCA_009831015.1. Taxonomy (NCBI): domain Eukaryota; kingdom Viridiplantae; phylum Streptophyta; class Pinopsida; order Pinales; family Pinaceae; genus Picea; species Picea engelmannii. The sequence continues at coordinate 123,204 of ML794502.1, forward strand.
GCCCTAATAACCACATGTAGCACCAATTAGTCACCTTCTCTTCATTTTTTTCATATAGCCAATACTATCCTTTAATTCTATAGTCATTAGGTTTAACGTAAAACCCAATATATTATAGCCATTTTCAAAAGGTGAGGAGGCAAAGGAAAATATATGTGTCTTTATGATTCTTCCCCAAGACCATTAAATAAAATTGAGAACTTGTGGACATTCACCTCCATCCATGTAGCTTTTTTATGTAGATCCAAAGTTTCCCTATTCTTTGCAACCTCCCTTATTGTTCCTGAGCCAAACAAAATGACATCATCTACAAATAGTAAGTGAGACAAAGATAATGAGTTCCCCATTTTGATGCCCTTGAAAATAGCTTCTCTTTTTCAAGCCATTACTGTCATATTTAACCCTTCAACAACCACTAGGAAAAGAAAGGGTGACATTGTGAATCCTTTCCTGTGGCCCCTTTAGTATAAAAAATCATGGATGTTGAACCATTTATCAAAAATACAAATGAATTTTAGGACAAACACCCCATAGTCTAGTTTAAAATTTGAATTATCATCCATATACAAATCAATATTGATCTAAGATATAGCCAACTAACTTTGCCATAAGCCTTGACTATGTCTAGTTTCTTCACTATTATGAAAATATTTTAACCTTAATTGTATATATGCCTTCTTATGTAGTTCAAGCCACATCATGAATTTGTCTATTATGAAGAAAACAAAACTATTCTTCCAAAATAAACTTAGAGAAAATACCTTTGAGCATATTAGCCAAATATTTGTTATAATTTTGTACACTAAATTTCATAGAGAGATAGGCATGCAATGATCAAAGTTTTCTAGGACATATTTATTTGGAATCGTAGCTATAATGTTTCCTTAAAATCACCTAGGACTTTCCCCAAATATCTAGATTATTCAATTACTCTTAACAACTCTTCTTCCAAAAAGTCATAGAAATCCAAGTAAAATTATGTCGCCCATCCATCTAGACCTTAACTCTTTGCTTTTCTAAAGGAATGTAAGACTATTTAAAGTTCCTCTTTTGTTACTTATAATTCCTCATTTTATTGATCATCCATCAACCTTGGAAAGAACAAAGATACTTTTAGGATCTCTCCTATCATAGATCTCAGGGGTTCTTGAAATAGACTTTTCAACTGATTTCCTCCATCTACAATTTCCAAGAAAGTTATAACTTGTGACCCTTCCTTCTTCCTTATCTCCCACATAGTGTCAATATCCCTTCTATGTTTTTCATAATTCTAGAATAATTTAATATTTCTCTCCCTCTTTGTAATAGAAATAACCTTTTTTCAATCTCCATTTTTTTCTTCTTATTCCAACAACTTTCTTTATACTCCCTCTAACAATTTTAATTTAGTATTTTCTTCCTTTGTGAATATACCCACTATATTCCTTCCAAACATTAACTTGATATGTTCCTTAGTCTCTATAAACTCTTTTTGATAATTTTGGGAATTTTTCTTTGCCCAATCTACACTATTATTTCAACTTGTTTTAATTTTTCTCCAAACTAGAACATGGTTGTCTCTCCTAAATTTGGTTCAAAATTATTCCAATTATGTATAACCATGTTTCTGAAACCTTCTTCTTCAAGAAAACTATGCTTAAATTTAAAGGACCTAGAGGTTTATGTTCTTCCTTTTCTATTTGTAGCAAAATATGTAAATGGTTTGAGGCACCTCGTTCTCCTACCCATGACTTCAATATATTTGGTTCTTCCAAAATCTTTTGTGTTACGAAGAATCCATCAAATTGTTTAAACACCCCATCCCTACCACTTTTGAAGTTCCTCCATGTTGGAACTTGCTCTATGGGTTCCATGTCATAGAGGGTCTAGTTCCTCAAACATTTGGGAGAATTAATTTTCCATAGGATCATATCTAGCTCCTTCCCCCCATATTTCTCTTTCCTTCATTGTCATAAAATACCTCCTAAAATAACAATGCATTTTTTTACCACGCCCAACATTCTAAATTTGTTGTGAAATATCTTTTTATCTCCATAAGGACCATGAATATTGATAATTGAGAACACTTCTCACAGTTCCTTTCAACTTAAGTTGGCTTAGATACCTATAGTTAAAATTGAGGAGTTAATAAGATCCATTGAATCTTTCCAAACTATTACAATGAATCTCAACCTTCCATCTAAATATACTAAACTAAAGGACCAATATTTTCCACACTCGTTGTCGAAAATCTTATCGACGAAAGGTGTTGGGAAGTTGTCTTTAGGACATGCTTTGTTCAGGTCACGAAATTCCATGCATACACGGATGGTTGCTTGCTTCTTATTCACAGGAATGGGATTGGATACTCATTCAGCCAAGAGAATCGGGTAGATAAATCCAGCATTAAGCAGTTTCTCTACCTCTGCCTTAATAGCAGGGGCCTTCCAGGGATTGACAGCTCTAAGATGTTGTCGAACAGGCTTAGTATCCGGGTAAGTTTTAATCTCGTGCTCAAAAATTCGAGGGTCGATTCCTAGAATCTCTTCATATCACCAAGCAAACACATCTCAGAATTCCTTGAAGAGCTCGGTGTAGATTAGGATTTCTTCTGGCAAACAATCTGCATTGATGTGTACATTTTCAATCTTGCCAAGGATATGAGAGATATTGATCATGACAGTAGGAGAGGTACTTTCCATATTTCCTTTGGCATAAATGTCATGCGTATCAAGTGGAACTATGACGTGACCGAATATCTCACTCAGAGTAGATCGAAAGTCATCTTGTTTGATTCTAGCAATATTTGGAGAAAATAAGAGTGATGATGTATATCATCCCAAGGTTTGTTAGAAAAATTCATGGCCTCAATGATGACTTCGTCTGAGGGTAAATTCTCATCGAGGTAGTCATGTGAACAAGACGACGAAGTGACCCACACATGATTAAGAACAATATCCTCCTCGTTCGTCTGTGAGGTAATATCATTAGAATCAATGGAAGAGTCTATTAGCACTAGGAGTCACCTTCAGAATGCATGGAAGGAAAGTCCAGTACCCATCAAGTTATACGTGAATGAAAGAGTGTTTTAAAAGGGTCAAATGGAAAAGGACTCAAATGGTAATGTTCTAACTCAAACAACAGGTATAACATGCACCAACAATTAAGGTCTTGGCTAACTTCTATCAGTAGTTTGGGAGTAAGTATGAACAAAGGGAAGACTTGAGTGAGAGGAGTGTAGGGACTGCTGCAAACATCAGGTCTACACAAGTCTAAGGAAGAAAGTTTCTAATCACAAGATATTCTTGACATCAGAAACTAAGGAAGCTAAATAAACATCATGATAATATAATGATCAAACATCCACCATAACATCACCACAATAATTCATGTGAATCATTCAAAGCATGAACATTTAACATAAGAAGCAAATAGACTGAAAGAGAAGTTGATTTCTATTAGCCAAAAAGTCTTAAGTCCAGTACATCACTAGATCATAGTCATTTCATCAAAATATTACAAGTAAAGGGAGCCTTGCTCAACCATCCAAACCTACTAAAGCCATTGATCTATCTATTTATAACAACAAAGGGAGGAAACAGCTGGAGGTACGAGTTGGCCTCTTTCCCTTGAAAATCTCTAAACATTTATTTGTTCTAACAACTAGAATAACAACCTATGCTATAAAACAGGGAAATGTTGGTGACTAATCCAATCATGCTTCTAACTGATTTTATCCTCTTTTGTTGCTCAACTCTTGTTTTGCCATGTGTCCTTTTGGAGCCTGTAGTTGTCCTCAAAATGTCAGTTGCTACTTCTATAACTGTCTCCATCATCAACTTATCCAAAAGTTGTTGGCCTAGTCCTCCTAGATTCCTGGTGTTTGCTCGAAAATTCCTTGGGTAGAAACTATGGGTAGCACACCGTAAAATGGAACAAGGAGAGAAGGTAGCACCTGTAGGTAACGCCACAGTGTTGCATATATGCGCCAATATTTTTCCTCTGTTGAAATATTAGGTAGCACCCATGTGTTGTGCCCATGTGTAAACTTGCTCCCTGCCAAATATTATGTAACTCCTTTATGTAGCGTCACTTACGCTACGTCTACATAGAGGTTTGGGTAGCATTGCCAAAACATAGTGCCTTTCAATATTGAATATGTACAGAGCAGTGTGTTTCCTTTCATGATGACAGAACCATTTTACTTAGGTGCCTTGATCGTACCATAGGTAGTGCCTTTTACCACTTGGGTGAAGCTATCGCTTAGCAAAAACTCAAAATCCATATCTCTAAACACCTAGAAGCCTGTATAGATGACACAACTAGTATGTGCATATCAGTTAACCCTCCCAAAAAGGAACAATTCTAAAAAATGGGGCTTACCATTACCAGCTATTTTTTCATTTTAACACTTAGCCTCACACTCTTTCTAGTAGAAAGAGGATCTTCAATTGGCACAACAAACTTCTTTTTCCTAGCATTGACAGGCTTCTTCTGTGTAGTTGTGCTCTCCTTAGTTGTTGGTTCATCATCCTCAATGGCATATTCAACCAACACCTGTAAATTCCTTTGGGCTACCTCATCTTGAAAGTGTTTCAGCTCTGCCTTTAACTTCCTATTCTAAGACTGAAAGCCTTTGTTCTGTCTGTAAAGATTCTTCAGCTGTTTATGAAGGGGTAGAGCCTTTCTCGCTGCAAACCTTGCCAAGTCAAGGGTATGATTGTAGACAACCATGAGCTCTTCCATCTGAGGCAAGTAGACCATGTCTTCTGCTTTAAGACGATTTATTTCTTTCCTTGCATCTCTAAGCTGCTTGATAAGACTTTTGTAGGTATGATTGTCAAAAGGGACAGTGGCATCCTCAGTCTTAATAGGATTTTCCTCATACTCCTCTTCCTCTTGCATGGGAAGTGTTTTTTCCACCTCATAATTTTTCTCAGTGGCCTTAATTTTACCCTTCTTTCTCTGCATAGTGGTTTCTTCATTTCTTACCACAGGCTCCTCGAAGTGATTCACAGGGGTTTCATCTTTCCTCTCCAAAGGTCTTTTAGTACCTTTACCTTTTTGTACAAGGGATTCTTATTTTCTTTTGACAGGATTCTCAATGCCTTTCTCAAAGGTCTCATCTCTCTTCCCCAAAGGTCCTTTAGCACCTTTACCCTTCTTCTTTTGTACAAGGGTTTCTAATTTCTCCTCACTGGATTTTCAATATTCTTCCCCTTCTTCTTTTGAATAGGGATCTCTGGTAAGGACTGTTCTCTATAATCCTCCTTATGAATTGATGATCTTGTGAAAGGCCTTTTACCTTTGATTTCGACTGCTGGAGGAGAAAGGGAAAAGAGAAGCTTCTTCCCTCTTTTATATGTAGCTTTGGTAGAAGGAGGCACCTCTTCTAACCCTAGTGGAGGAGGAGGTGAAAAATCTATGTGTGGAGAAGGACAGACTTCCTCCTCAGCTTCAATGACCTGCTTGTTGACCTCTGGCACTTGAACATGGGCTCTGCCCTTTCTCTTCCTACTGGTCCCTGCTTTGGTAGCACTAGTAGGTGACCAAGAACTTTCCCTCTATGATTGAGGAGTGGGTGCTATATCCAACTTAAAATGAGAGGTAACCACAAAATGCTCCCATGAAATATATTTCTTGCCCAATTCCTCATATACTAGCATTCTGATTAATCCAGAGTGGAAAAGGCTAGAATCCACATCTTTAGATTTGGCCTGTATCGTGTCTGACATCTTACCTATACTCCTCAATAAGTAATAAGGAATATTCTTCTCAATCTTACCGGTAAAATGTAGCAACAATATTATATGGTACTGGTATAATGTGTTGAATCTCCCTTCACAAATAAAATATATTTGTATGATCTTCAGTGGTCTGTCAAATTGTTCAATCAATTGGCTCCTTGGCATACTTTTGGAGAGGTCATTGGATTGATATTCAGGTTTGAAGAGATATTTTGCACAAGATTAACTCAAAGCCATGGATTTGAACCACCTTTCACCTGTAATGGGGATCCCTGTTGCAGCTGATATGGAGGCTTCAGTCCTTCAAACTCCAAATACCCAACCTTAGTTTTCTTACCATCAAACTGCAATGCAAACTATATTGCTACCTATGGATGGCCTCTCTACATGTTCTGACAGAAGAAGAGGCACCCTACTCTTTTAAATGCCTCTCCTGCCATGGGTTCTGTATTAAAAAGAAGCATGTCCGCTAGTTATGTCCTAACTATCTTGCCTCCTTTATGTGCCTTCTTCGATTTAGGGGTCTCCATGACTCAGAATGAGGGCTCTTAAAAGGTTTGGTAATGCTTAGGATACTTTGAATGGGGTTTCAAATATGCAAGGCTGACCCTATGCAACTGAGTAAAACATTTAATTTCGAGATGAAAGGAGGCAAGGGAAGTAGCGAGAGGTTAAGCAGCGCCTCTAGGTAGCACAACACATACGCAGAGGATAGACTAGTTTAAAGCTTACAACTTCAAGGGATAAGGTAGACAACATAAATCTGACTCATATACGGTCCATGAGGTTTACAGGTCTGAAAAAGAGAGGAGATGAGGCTATCATACAAAGATGAATCTTTTACCGTTGTGCAAACTTAGCAAAACAAAAACCCGAGCATAAATTTCTTGTGAGGATTAATACGCAGAGGAGGTAACAGTGGATACCTGCATAGTAGACACCTGTTGAACTCTTCAACGCAATCTTAGGATGAAAATGAGGAAACTTCGGCTTTGGAATATTGCACAGTAGTAAGATTTGGTTGACATGCAGTCGCTTGATCAGAACTGGCAAATTCACGAAGTGCAACACTGTTGAGTTTTCAAAATTAGAAACTATTATAAGGAACATAAATGAAAGATCTTTTAAAGGCACTTTAACCGACTTCTGGCACTGAAAACAAGGGATATGGTATCGATCGTGGCAATCATGACTTGGGGTGGAAATATGATAAACGTGACAGGCGCTACGGAACTTCGTGATGAGTAGGCAATGCTTCCAATTCAAAAATATGATTAGATAGGTAAGAGAGGACAATGAGGCATGCTTGTGAGGTCACGAGTGAGGAGAGAGGTGTGTCACATCAGCCTGATCATGGGAGGTATCTACCTAGGGACAAATCATGAAGGGGACCAAAGTAAAACATGAGCTAGGAATGGTTTAGGGATCAAAAATCAATTTGAGGATCAAAATAGAGCTAAGACTCAAAAAATTTAATTAGCCAAGGGGTCCTACCAATCATAAATTTTAAAGGGGTGAGACCTTAAAAGAAAAAAAGAAAAAAATTAAAAACTAAGGCTTAAAAAGGATTGAAAACAAACTAAAAAGACCCAAGGAAATTTAGTGTGATAACAAAGTCGAGAACAACTTGATACACTATCTATGTTGGCGATAGTGGCATCGCCATTCTAGCATGTGACTGACCTTCACAAGACGCATTCGAGGAAGGTAGGGTCCAAGGATCGTTAAAATAGGAAGTGCGGAAAGGAACAAACCTCTCTGAAAAAATGGGCCTACTAGACATGGCGTAAACATGGTGAATCGGTGCCATGAAGTCGAAGGTACCCATAAGGGATGAATACATTTTGACATCGATATTCTTATTTTTCGGCTGAGAATTGTCGACCACGAAGATTGACAGTCCAACAGATGCACTGGGCTAGCATACACAAAGGATAACTGGTCAATCGTCACGATCTTCCCATCGTGAGGGAAACAAATAGTGTGGCATATGGATGATACGATGGCAGTCATAGCATAAGTCCAATTGCATCCTAGTAACAAGTTATAATCGAGGGGCGCATATTGGAAGCAGGCCAAGGTGATTTTGGGAAATAAGACATGCGCGAGGAGAGCGATAGCTAGAAGGAAAAGCAGCACGTGTGCATGCATGGAAGACCTAATAACGTTAGGGTTAGGGTTTTGGTAATGTATTGTAATGGTTGAAGAGCCAGAAACATATAAATATAGTCACCTAGGTCTCATAGTGGGGTTGGCTATGGTATAGGGATATAGTTGTCATATGAGTTAGTAAAGAGACGAATACGAAGAACGGATGTTATGTAATATTTTGTTGTATGACCTAATTTTGTAAGCCATTGAGCTATAAAGAACTGAAGAGGGTATATCTTGAGGGTTAGATTCCAGGCTAAGGGGCCTAATACGATCTAGTCTGCCTCATAATAGATCTTAACCACCGAGAAGAGTTGTAAAGCGCGTGGCGTTGTAGCTGAGAACTACTATAATAAAAGAGCTAAGAGAAAGATATTTGTGGGCGTAGCCCGGGAGGGAGTGAACCATGGTAAAACCTGCGTTATGTGATTGAATGCATGTGTTTCTTTATTGTCTTCAAGTAAATATTGCTATGTTGAATGAATGAGTTGTTATATTTCCTTCATAATTGTAATAAATAGTGTATTGTGTTAATAAGTTGTACTAGATCTCTCAATGTTTAGTTCTCAGATTCCCTACTCAATTCTAGGCTGCAAGAAAATGAGTATTGTAGCCACCCATTAAGACTATCTCGGGTGAGACGATGCACTGCACCCTGTGCGATGCATTGCCTTCTGGTTTACCAGGTGGGCCGATAGTTTTAGAGGCTTTGTTGGAACCCCGAACAGACATGAACCCTGGGTCAATAAACTCATAATAGAATATACATAAGAAATAACCAACAAATGGTTTCATTGTCATTGGTAGGAACAATAGAGGATTGAGTAGATGAGATATGTTGAAGATTTGTTAAAAGATACGTAAGATTTGTGAGTGGTGGAGCAAAAGAATATTAAAGCAGAGAAGAAAAGCAATGAGCTACTATAAGGGGATGTTGAGACCATGGAATCCCACAAAATCATAGATTGAAAGTTGGCTAAGAACAAAAGAGTTGGAGTTTTCATAGAAAGATAACATAAACCCTAGAGTAACACCCAGCAAATATCTTGAGAAATACATGTTTATTGATTTGCATGAAGTCTTTTTTTGTGATTTTCCACACTTATTGCAGGAGTGGATACTAAGGTCGAAGGATAACCACACAACGAACCGGATCCAAAAAATAGAGTGGACCCCGGTACATATTGAGCAGTTACAGCAGGTGAACAACAAGTTCACCCTTGCAGTAGATTTTTGGCTCAACAATATTGTAGTAGGCTTTATAAAAGAGTTTGTAGTAGATACAGCGAAGTCGTACAACACAGCAGAGCAAGAGTTTCTATGGAAACCTCGAGGAAGGTACATTAGATCATTGTATACTTCTATTAAGATATTACTATATAACAAAAGTGTAATGACAATGGAGTCAGACAACTAAATTTCCCTATGTGCACCGGGGAAGGGGGGAAGCACTGACAGAAAAAGGAGAAATGGAAGGAGGAAAACATAAGGGAAAGAAGGTGGAACCCTTGGACCCAATCATGATGGATGATGACCAGCTCAAGTGGATCATGGCGACATCTAGAAAGACACGTAGCAGAGTACCCTACCAATACAAGGTGAATACCAAGAAGAGAGTCGTAGCCGCGAGGGAAGGCTTGGCGAGTGACAAGGAAGAGGTAGAGGATCTCTGGGATATGGAGTAGATTGAGGAAATATTGCACGCAACATATGAGAGGAAGACAAGAGGTCCAATAATGGGAAGAGAAGGAAGCAATCCTATCCATATTAATGTCAGTGTGGAACCCATAAACCCATGTGTGACTAATACACCAAAGAGAACAGCACCATTTCGACAACTGAATTTTGGAAGAAGTCAGAGAGTAGGAAGTACATCTACACAAGGAACAACACTTGGAGGAGCCATTTTAGGCAGCACTAGTCAAGTGTCTACACCACGTGGAGGTAGTAGTTCAGCGTTCAGAATGGTAAGACACGATCCCACCATCAGGTTACCAGAATTTAAAGGAGAAACATCAAAGAACCCGAAAAAACATTTTTTCATCTATGAGAATATTTGGGAAGAAAAATAGATCACAAACAAAGATACCAAACTGGCATAGCTAGTGACACTAAGGGATCACACACTGGATTGGTATATGATTTTAGCTACAAACAATCCACCAGGGACAACCAGAACGATTGCAGACATCAACAAATTGTTGATAAACGAGTTATAGAAGCCAAGTTCAGAAGATCAGTACATGAACGAGATGATCGAAATCAGACAAAAACCAGGAGAATTTGTGTGGGAGATCGACCAGAGATTCAAGCGACTGAAGGGAAAGTTGAAATATCTCATGACTGATATGCAACATAGGCACCTATTCGTCAATTCACTACTACCACACTTAAAGTATCCATTATGACAACAGAAGTTTTAGATGCAAGTAGAGGCTCTGCAAGTAGCCATGCAATTGGAAGAAAACCAGTATCAGTAGATGGACCCATCCATCGAATAACTAAAGGAGGATTTGAAGAAATTAACGTTCCAACTAAACCAGAACAAGAGTAAGGATAAACGAAAATTCATCTGGGGTACTACATGCAGGATGGAAGGACACCACAAGAACGAATGTCCAACATTCAAGCAGTATATGGCAGCAGGAATGTCAAATCTATTACCAACAGGAGGACTATGGTGCAAAATCTATAAGAAACTGAGTCACGATCCATATGATTGCTCAAGGATGCAAAAACACCAAACATTCCCAAAGAGTTCGTATTGCAACTTTTGCAAGTCAGTGCGCCACAACGACAAAGATTGTAGAACTATGGAATTGATGTGAGAGAGGACATCAGATGCATATAGAGTGCATGCATAAATGATGATTAGGCAAGCCACACCATAGAATAATCAAGTTCCTACTCCATACAACATTGCATAGCAGTAGTATAATATTGCGCAACAACCATATAATACCGCGTAGCCGCAATACAACATAGCACAACCTCATTACAATACCGCACAGTACAATTAGGCACCTTGGCATAATGCGTCGAGAGGAGATTGAGTGGGCTACAGAAGAGGAGGACGAGCGAGAGGAGGTTTTGGACGAGGTAGAGGACCAGTGGTATGTCACAATTGTCAACAACCAGGACATTATGCAAGAGAATGTCCACTTCCACCAACAACTTGTATGTATTGTCGTGCATCGGACCATGATACGGAAGAATGTCAGACACTATTAGTAAAGATCAAGGAGAAAAGGAACTAGAACAACCAGAATGTTCATTGGATTCCAGCTGAAGTGAGGGATGAAGGATAGAACATCAACATAGTTACTCGCAGAGGAGATAAAACAGGGAACGACGCAGTCTGACAAGAGTCGGTACAACACCAGTGGGTGAAGAATAAAACTGAACCAAGCAAGTCATTCAACTCGCAGGATGAGAAAGAGATATTTAAACAAGCTAGACAAGAATTTCCGAAGGAAGACATGACATCAACTTCAACTGCGCAACAAAGCAAGGAAGCACCGGAGTACGAGATGCCTCTGTTACTAGATCATACCAACGAAATGCAACTCATGGCACAAGTAAGTACAATTAAAGGCTTTTTGCAATCATGTGTAAAAGTATTAAATGATCCATGATCTATCAAAATACTTCAAAACATATTAGAAAGATGTAGTATAGAGTTAGAAGGAAAACTAGAACAAAAGACGATCAATCACCTACATACAAGGAGAAGAACAAGTAGAGATTTCATACTGAATGCCAACATCAGAGATTTCAACATGGGAGATATCATATTGGATCTAGGATCTTAAGTTAATGTATTGCCAAAGAAGACATGGAAATGCATGGGAGAGCTCACATTTGGATACTCACCTGATCAACTGAAACTAGCAAAGCAGCACAGAGTCCTACTAATTGGAAGATTGAAAGGAGTGACAATAGACCTAGATGGAGTGCACACTAAAGCAGACTTTGAAGTGATTGAAATAGTGGACGACACAACATCATCTCCAGCGTTGCTTGGTCTGGATTGGCCATTTGACAACCAGGCCATAATCAATTTGAAAACATGAAAGATGACATTTGATTCAGGGGACTACAGGTTCATCGTGCCATTAGACCCATCAGAAGGGGAAAGGTTTGTAGAACCCACTTGCTTAGACTTAGAAGAAATCAGCCAGTTGTACAGAACAACTGCACGTGATGAAGATTATGTAAACCCAACTGCAGATGGAATACTCAGTTGTCGGAGCATTACTTTGTGTGCGACAGACTTAGATACCGATTTAAAGAATTGGCAACAAAGGCTACATGAATTTTCCATGAGAAGATGTGCACAAATAGACCACGCAGTAAAATGGGTAGGCACAAAGATAAGGGAGCCACCTAGTTTCCATGGAATAAATGACCTAGAAACATTATTGGCATAGTATGAAGATGAAGTTTTAGAGAATCAGAGACTCTTATCACTTGACATAGAACTCAAGGCCACACCTGCAAGATGGTGGGTCACACACAAAGAGACAATCACATACTGGTACCAATATAAGCAGTTATTGCACATAAAGTTCAGCGCATAACAGAAAAACAACAAGAAGCAGAGGTATAATGGATAGGGGGCACCAGTGGAACACTTGGAAAAGTGAAGAACGATGTGGAAATTGACACCCCCATAGGAATGGCCTCATCATTTTATACACACTTTAGAGAGAACACCAGCAAACTGGTATACTGACCAGGAACTACGTAGAGGAACTATGACTTGGATGGTACTGCAACAGAATTTTATAGTCACTTTTTCATTCGAGCATGAAAACCCCAACATAGATGGATCTCTTAAACAAATAAGAGGAGTGATATTCATCAAAGAACCAGAAGTCAAACTCATAACAGAACAACAACAACAGAACAAACAAACAATCAAAGAAATGTTTTCATGTTACCATGTGTAGGAGGAAGCACCAGATGAAGACGATTCACGTGATATTCATATCAAGGAAGTAGAATGCAAAAGAGAAGTGGAGGGTCCACCCATAGAATTAGAAGTTATTGCCGCACCGATCAAGGTAAAGAAAGTCAACATTGGGACAGTTGAGAATCCCAAAATGGACAGCATTGGAGACTACTAGGATGAGCAAACAGTAGAAAGCATAACAGAGTTACTGTGTGAGTACAGTGACCTGTTTCCCACAACATTTACAGAGATGAAGGGTATAACAGGAGAGCTAGGAGAAATGAAGATACCACTCAGAGCTTAAGCGATACCAATCAGACAACAACCGTACAGATTGAACCCAATATATAAGTAGAAAGTCAAAGTTGAGATCAACAGGATGATTCAAGTCAGAATCATAGAACCAGTGGAAGAATTGAAATGGATAATCCCTAAGGTAGTTCAGGAGAAAAAAAAAGGAGGGATAAGGATATGCGTCGACTTGAGGAAGTTGAAAGATGCATGCCTACATGACTCGTTCCCTACACCTTTCACGGATGAAGTGTTAGAGAATGTAGGATGACATGAAGCTTACTCATTCACTGATGGATTCTCAAGCTACCATATGATCAAGATAGAGGCAGGAAGACAGATATAAGACCATGTTTGCAACAGAATGGGGATCCTACTAGTACACAGTCATGTCGTTTGGACTGAATAATGCACCAGCAATATTTTCCAAAGTAGTCATCGTCGCATTTAAGGAATTTATCCACCAGTTTCTGGAGGTATACTTGGATGATTGGACAGTCTATAGTTTGTTGAAAGAACATGTAGAAGTATTGTGACTGATGTTAGAAATATGCAGACAGTGACATATATCGTTGAACATAAAAAAATCTATATTTGGAACACCGTTTGGGATACTATTGGGCCATATAGTATGCAAACAAGGTTTACTAGTAGATCCTCTAAAGATCGCAGTAATTGTTAACTTGCCACCACCAAAAACAGTCTGACATCTAAGAGTGACATTGGGACACACAAGATACTATAGAAAGTTTATCAAAGGATACGCACAGATTATCATGCCAATGGAAAAACTATTAAGAAAATATACAAAGTTCCAGTGGAATGACGATTGTCAACATGGTTTGGATACGCTCAAAGAGAATATGGTCACTACACCAATACTAGTATTTCCAGACTGGGAGAAGACATTCCATGTACATGTATATGCATCATCCATAAAACTTGGAGCTATCTTGGCGTAACCAGGAGCGGGGGATTTGGATCACCGTATATCATTTGCAAGAAGAAAGTTATCTGAATCATAGCAGAACTATAACACGACTAAGAGGGAAGGCCTAGCTATGGTCTATGCACTATAGAATTTTAGACATTACTTATTGGGAAAACACTTTAAGATGTTCACAGATCACTCAGCCCTTAAACACCTAGTCAACAAGTCAGTGTTGGGGGGGAGAACCTACCGATGGTTACTACTATTTCAAGAATTTGACTTTGAAGTAATAGTCAATCCGGGAAAGTTGAATGCAGGACTTGACCACCTATCAAGGGTCACAAACAGGGAAGAACCTACGAATTTAGAGGACAACTTCCCTGATGCACAGTTATTTTCAGTCCAGATCACTGATGAATACTTTTCATATATCATTGAGTACTTGAGCACAGGTACTACGCCGCAGGAATACAACATCATGCAAAAGAAAAACCTAGTAGTCTAGGTTGCAGACTATCAACTGACCGCAGGACACTTATACAAAATGGGCGCAGACATCATCTTTCGCAGATATGTTCTAGAACATGAAATACTAAGAGTTTTAACGGAATCCCGTGAGGGAATAACAAGAGGACATTACGCAAGCAAAGCTACCACGCAGAAGGTATTGCGCGCAAGACTATGGTGATCGACCATTCACAGAGACTCGAAGGAGTACTGCCAGAGATGTGACGTATGTCAAAGGGTTGGTAAACCCAACAAAAGGGATGAGATGCCATTACGACTGCAGGTAACATTGCAGGCATTCAATAAATGGGCAATAATTTTGTGGGACCAATCAACCCACCAACAAAAAGAACATGAGCAAGGTACATCATCACCGCGACGGAATATCTGATAATATGGGCAGAAGCAGCACTAGTGAAGGATTGCAGGGTAAAAACATCAACACACTTTCGATTTGAACAAGTAATGACTAGATTTGGATGCCTAAGAATTTTGATGAGCGACCAAAGCACACACCTCAATAACAACACTATCAACGCTATGACTGAAGATTTTGAAGTCCATCATCAGAAGAGCACACCATATCACCCACAGACAAATGACACAGTAGAGGCATTTAACAAAATTCTAGAGAATGCACTGACAAAGATCTATAATTGTCAATAGGGATGATTGGGACCTTAAAATACCAGCAGTATTGTGGGTCTACAGGACTACGTGCAAAAAGTTTACAGGGCACACGCCATTTAAACTGGTGTATGGCCAAAAAGCAGTGGTTCCATTAGAATTTCTAGTACCAAGCTTGTGGGTAGCAGCAATTACACACATGACGGAACGAGGCACATTACAGGAAAGACTAAATCAGCTAATGACCATGGAGGAAGATCGAATCTTAGTAGGGTTCCACCAACAAGTTTAGAAATCAAGGGACAAATCTTGGAATGACATACACATCAAGAAGAAAATGTTCAAGGAAGGAGATTTAGTATTGATGTATGACAGCAAATCCATTCAGCACCCAGGAAAACTCAGAATGCACTGGTTAGGACCGTACGAAGTAAAAATTGTCACAGATAGAGGATTTGTATAGTTGAAGGACTTAGCAGGCGCAAAACTCATACAGATGATCAACGAGATCTGACTAAAGTCGTACAAGGACAGTCGACCACCCACAAACTGA
>ML794502.1:139097-155402 GCA_009831015.1 Picea engelmannii
ATTAGTTCATGATGGAAATAAGTGAGAAAAGCAAAGATGGCAAAAGAAGTACAAAATGACAGAGTTATGCGAAATTGAATGTCAGAAAGGATCGATGGGACGTTGCATTAATCACGCCAACTAGAGATGTCAAGGGAGAGTAATGGCAAGTAAGAAATAATTGGAGGTGCATTAAACCCATAATTAATGTAGCATCCTCAACAAGCTTCATGCGATGCCCATACAACACACGGACGCGGGAGAAAAGAGTCTATTTGTGAAAATAGAACAGACGGAGAGCAATAGAGGCTAAGGAGCATAGAGAAGAGTTCAAAAAGGGCATAGAGACCATTCAAACTCAGCAAACGTTTGACACTCACCACCATGGCACCACCAAAGCAAACAGAAACAAGCCAGACTGTCAGACAACCCAGAGTTAGAACAAGGGCAAAGGTACAATTGGAAGAAGGCGAACAATAGCCACCGGAGATCGTTAATGTCGACGAAATCCCATGACCAAATACAACACCAGTGAACCCCACACCCGTGGTGGAAGAAGCCCAACAATCAACATCGAAGGACATGCATGTAGATATGTTGGTAGAGGCACCGTAGCAACAGAACTAGGACGTAGAAACCCTGAAGGAGGCGTAACTAGAGACCACCAAAGCAGCTTCGAGAGTCAATGGAACGGTGACAAATCAGGGAACAGCAGTCGAGCCAAACGAGTCTCAAACAACCGTGTCGGACCACCCACCAGAAGGAACAGTAGAAGAATTCATAGGCTGGCCAGAATGGTATTTCTAAATACAAACGATGGCGGCTGGAACCTCAAGCTAACCACTACCGAAAAAATACAAGAAATAGGTACCTAGGTCACCTCGCAAGCAACCTGTCGCAACCCTCATTTTGCTGCATATACCAGATGGGGTACGGGTCAAATCAGACTTGTTGGTTCATTTTGAGAAGCTAAAATACTCGGACCATGATGTACTGGACACGGAAAATTTCCCGGAGTTCGCAAATAAAGTATACTTACAGCCTTTGGGTGTGAATGTAGTTGGGGAACCGATTGATCAACCACTACAGTGGGCAACGGGATTGGCGAAAACAGGGATTTTAGGTCTTCTAGAGCTACCACACTTTGGCATAGGACAGTATGCAAGCAGTTGCATCAAACAATTAATGGCAGTCACGCATGGCAGGGATATATGGTTAGATAAGCTCGTCTCGATAGACGTGGAGCTCATTGCACAAATTACAGAGATGCCATCCCAGGGCATGGATCCCATGCAATTTCTTGATGATAAGATAAAGGAGAAAGCACTCGCGGAAGAAATGAAAAAGAAATACATCACTGACAAGGGGACGCAAGGAATCATCATCAAAAGGATCAATGATGTCGCAACACAAATGGCCGCAAAAATCTTGGTCTGCAAGCTGCTAAGAAAATGTCGCAAGGAAGAAGTCTCGGTTGGGGTCGTCACAATTGCGGCACAATGTGTCGAGGGCACCACAGTTAGCTAGGCACCCTATCTCTTGAATTTTTTTCTGGATGACTGCAAGGATACGCAGGATCTAGGAATACAATTTCACTACTCATGGTTGTTCATGTTGATAGCCATCATGGGATGGAAGGAACCAAATTACACATTTTTCGGCACTAGACCCAAGCCGAATTATGGAGCAAGGTATTTATCCCTTGGTGTCGCGTCAGATGCCAAGCACAAGAAAATGAACGCAGCTATATTCGAAGGATACCTTCGCGACCTACAGGAGGCCATCTCTAACCTTTGGAGAATAACACCACAGGTTGTCGCACATTATTGAGACATCGCCAACTTCAAGGCCACTCAACATGTGATGTGGATACAGGCGCGGAAGGACCCCAATAAGCAGTGGCTACAATTGTGTTATTGCATCATGGAGGGTGACATCGACATGGTTATTCGGGATTGGGACGATGACTGGAAGATTCCAGCCCTCACCCAAGAGATACCTACAAAGAATTGCAGCAGGCAACAGAGAAGCGGGACGCGCTGGAAATAATATGTGAGCAGGCTAAGATCGAGACCCAAGAGGAAAGGGAATGCATGAGTGGATTGGAGAAGAAAGTGGAAGGAACTTATGAGAAGATTCAAAAAACTGCATAGAGGGACGTACTCACAGTAGCAGAGAAGATTGATCAGATTGTGGATGCAATCGATCAATATCAGATGACATCGAGAATCTCCATGAGCAGCTCCACCTACCACTCCACCAGAATTAAGGGATCAAAGGAATTAGGAGGCAATAAAGCAACTACAGAATATGGAGAAACAGTTCAGCGCAGCAGCCGACTTGTTCGATAAAGCAAGACAACTTTGGACAAAGTTAGAAGAGAATCAACAAGTCCAGAAGTGGGACAAGGAAGAAGAAAGGATAAGCGTGGCTATCCAGGACCTCAAGTAGAGGTAGAAGACAATGTCCATCACAGAGCACATCAAAGGGGCGCAGGACATGAAGAAACTGCAGGTAGAACTCACCACTATGAAAAAACAGAAAAAGGAGTATCAGGCTCAAATGGAACTGCTTCAAGAGCGCATAGTAGAAGTTATTGCATAGGCAGAGGAAGCCAAGACACAGATAGCACAGACCCGGGGAGAGTGCACAGAATTGATCAACGACAAAATTTCAGTCCAGATAGTAGACGCACTCAAGGAGAAGATCGCACAGGCGCAAAAACAAGAACAGAGCTCAAGGAAAAGTTCCAGGCAATCACCAAGGAGATAGAAGAAGTGCACAAAAGTTAGGTGGCTCAGGACGAGCCACATGTCAATGTTGGGGGGCTGTTGGAAGCAAGTTAAGGCAAAAAGAAAGGTGATTTTGGGAAAGAAGGCATGCACAAGGAAAGCAACAACTGGAAGGAAAAGAAGCATGCACGCATGCATGGAAGACCTAACGATGTTAGGGTTAGGGTTTTGGTAATGTATTTTAATGGTTGAAGAGATAGAAATGTATAAATATAGTTACCTAGGTCTCATAGCAGGGTTGGCTATGGTATAGGGATATAATTGTCATATGAGTTAGTAGAGAGACGAATACGAAGAACGGATGTTGTGTAATATTTTGTTGTATGACCTAATTTTGTAAGACATTGAGCTAGAGAGGACTGAAGAGGGTATATCTTTAGGGTTAGATCACAGGCTAAGGGGCTTAGTGTGATCTAGTCCGCCTCATAATAGATCTTACCCACTGAGAAGAGTTGCAAATCACGTGGCGCTGTAGCTGAGAACTACTATAATAAAAGAGCTCATATCCATATCTTTGTGGCCATAGCCCAAGATGGGGTGAACCATGGTAAAACTTGCGTTATGTGATTGAATGCATGTGTTTCTTTATTGTCTTCAAGTAAATATTGCTATGTTGAATGAATGAGTTGTTATATTTCCTACATAATCGTAATAAACAGTGTATTACGTTAATAAGTTGTACTATATCTCTCAGTATTCAGTTCTCAAATTCCCTACTCAATCCTAGGCTACAAGCACATGAGTATTGTAGCCACCCATTAAGACTATCTCGGGTGAGATGACGTAGTGCACCCTGTGCGTTGCGTTGCCTTCTAGTTTACCAGGTGGGTCGATAGTTTTAGAGGCTTTGTTGGAACCCTAAACAGACATGAACCCTGGGTCAATAAACTCATAATAGGATATACATAAGAAATAACCAACAACACATCAACCACCTCGACATCCACCTCTACTGTATTCCCACCTAAATGCACCGAAAAGGCAGGAAGAATACCATGAGGTCAGAAAGATTGACCTTCAAAATCAGTCAACATGGTCAGAGATTGAGAGAGAGTTGGAGAGACGAGAGCTTTCCGACAGATCAGTGACATCACACATGTTGCAACGCCTTCATGAACAACCGTACACTTGATGGTGTACTTCGATTAACCCAGGTGGATTTCGAATGCCACATGGTAAGGAAAGTGAGGCTTCACATCTGTGATGTCAATCTTGATAACTTTTGAGCCATTTGGGGTCTAGAGCTCCTAATGCAGATAGCAAGGCATTCTTCTGTGAAGGACACGTCTGGAGTACCTCCAGGGATGACATCGCATAAGGGGTTTGACCCAGGTCCTCAACAATAGAGTAATTTTGGGCGACTCTAGCATTTGGATTGTGGGTAGAGCGCTTGAGTACTCCTTTCGGAATACGAGGTGGTGGCTCTAGTTTTTCGATCTGTAAGGGCGTCACCAGAGGAGGATGAGATTCTAGACCAAGTATAATTTGTGGAGAACTGTAATTGTGAGACTGGGTGGCTACATTAACCTGATAATTGACCATATTGATGCATAAATGGTCATCATCTTGTGCCGGTGGGTTTTGACTCCCACCGACAACATTTCTGGCATTTGAGGAGCTCAAGGCCATGTGTTGGTTATCTGGAAAATGATTCGTCATCACGATGAGTGGTAGAGATAAGATCCTCGTAGCTTCCACGAGTTTGGGGCACAAATGAGTAAGATGATCGTTTGTACAAAGCTTACAGGGAAATTTCACCTTACGCCTTTCTTTCTTTCCCTCACCAGCATTATTATTCATCCTCTAATTATTACCATTGTCCTTGGGTTTATTATTATTCTTCCCACCCTTACGATTATTATTACGTCATTTCTTCTTATTCCCGCCTGGTTGCTAGTTACCATTTGGGTCAGTCGACGATTGCACAGAATGTACATCCATCGACTGAGTGGGATTGGAAGACACAGGCAAAGCTATCCCTCCTGTAGACTGGTTTAGAGACAACTCTTTAAAATGTCTTGTCACCGAGTCTGTATATTTCACAATGGTGGATCCTACAATGCCATCGGCATGAGGTCTGAGCTTTTGTCTAGGGTCATAGTTTGACCTCGGTGCGTCCAGAAGAATCTCGTATAACATCCAAAACTGAGAGTATATAATATCTAACTATTGGGATTTGAATATTGCTTCTTCCTCAGATGTAACCTCGAATGTAGCAACATCCTTCGAATAAGGAGGTTGTAAAGACAAAAGGAACCACTCTAATAGGAATTCTAGGGGTGTGCAGGTCTTGATCAACCTCTTCTGTCTATGCCACTCCTGGACGTGATTCAAGATATGAGTGGGTTTGGCTTGGCATAAGGTCGACAGAATTTCTAGGCCAACATCATAACGAACTAGCAATTGGAAGTGGTTAAGGAAGACTAAAACCATCTGAATAAAGGTCCCATATGCCCCCCTAGGTAGCTCGATATACCATTTCATGACAACCCCTATGAGGGTGCATTGAAATAATATTAATTGAATGGAATCATCGTTAAGGGAATTCAAAGAGCACCATAAGTGAAAGGTGGTAATGTGATCACCAGGGTCCTCGCCATTCTTGCCTTCGAATTTCAGAATATTTGAAGGAAGCTTGGTGGGAATGGGGGGCCATGTAGGATCATGACACATAGGTTTGTTCATCAACTTAGACAAGTCTGGCAGGTTGAGCTTGGCCAGAAAAGGGATAGGGGGTTGTAGAATCTAGCCCCAAGCTCCTTGGAAAGATTGTGTTTGGGGAATCGCAACCCATCCAGGGTTCTGGTAAGCACCATGGCCCTATCCAGGATTTTAAGACCCTCCCCCGGGATGATTCATAAGAGGTTGGTTGGGCACCATTCCAGTAGGAATGTTCTGATGAGGGTTATAAAAACTACCCCGAATCAGAGTGGCTCCGGGTTGGGGATTGCCCAAGGTGTGAAACTGACCTCCTCTGGGTGTGAATCCGGAGGATAAAGGTGGATTTGTCATGCCAAACGTCCTGGTCGGAATTGGTACTGAGGAGGTGAGTGTAAAGGATGGAACTTGAGCAGAAGCTTGTCCACTAGGTTGGTTACTCTACCTAGAAGAAACAGGATTAGACCTGGGATTAAAAGAAGGAATGCCTCCCACGGTAGGAGTCATTTGAGGGATCTAAGAGCCACCAAATGAGAACGGAGTATAAGGAGGATTTTTTCCCCCAAGTCCAATGCTAGCATTAGGGTCAGCGGCTGGGATAGAGTTTGAAAACTGCGAAGTAAAATTCAGCATACCATAGGAAAAAGGACTAGAGGCCATCGTGATGGACTGAACATTATAGCCTGGTGAGTGACGAAGAGACCCAAATGGGTTCATGGAAATAGGTTTAGCATTCACTATAGGACGGGAAGCAATGATGATAGGTGCCTCCGGCACTACAACCATTGTGGTTGCAAGAGTTAAAGGGGTGACATTAACTATAGTAGGTATGGGAGTTGAGGGGCTCCCAGTATCTTGATGACTCAGTTTAGTACTCATCCTTGTAGAATCACAAATCTGATAAGTGGAGGTGTGTGTACCATGTTTAATAACTCTATGCCTTTTAGAAGGCAAAGACTTAAAATCTGGTGGTAGTTGTAACAAGCGGCAAGACCGGAGGGGAAGCTTGTCCGACTCCATGATGACTTAATATTCAAGATATAAAAAACAAATCCTAAGGCCAACTAGTAATCAAAGAGCACACCAAAAATAATCAAACGACCAATATGCACACAAACAGGATAAAGTGGTTGAAAGAGGGCTCCCTCCCTAAAGTAGGTATGCCTCACCCAAGAGAGGCCTGAGACTCCCTACTAAAGATCGTAGGTATCAGAATCGGTTATAAGGGCCCTCATGGGCTTAACAACCAGTCAATCGGATCCCCCCGGAGAGGTAATCCTTCATAAAGGTTGTGTGTTGTCTAACCCTTATCTGACCCAGGGTACCTGCAAAATAACCCTTGCAAGTAACCTATGTGGCACCTAAGTCAAGCAACTAAGAAACCATGGTATAACCGATGCACAAGCGAATATTCGTAAGTCAAGTCCACCGTATGTGCAGGGTAGAAAAGCCTGAAACCTTGAAACACCACCTCTCATGGAGGTAAGGGCAATAGCAAGATCCCCATATATGAATAGATCCCCAGAAATATATCTAACGCTAAGAAGGTATCAGGAGGATATCCCTTCAACCAACCTCATGCGACCTTGTGCTTAACTCTGGTGTAAGCGGAGCCTCTTGATATTACCGATTATACAATGAATTTCTCCACTCCCTTAGTCAGAACATATGTTGATTTAATAGCTTTGGAGAAGTTTACTCACAAAATCATATTCCAAGGCACTAAATCCTAAGCTAGTTTCACCCTAGAAAATAAAATCGTTACTGATCAATTTTAAATTATAGCGTTAATTTTAATGGCCTTTCTCATTCAAAAGGTGCGGTCATGAAACTAGTGATGTCATGACTCAACAAGTAAAATAAATGAATATGAATACAATGCAAAGTCCTAACTTCAATTTCCAATAAATTATATGCTTCCTAAAAATGCAATTTTCAATTCAATTCTGCAATTATAAATAAAAATGCAATCTTTATTTACATGCACTAAGATAAATGACAAAGACTCAAGAGATCAAAATTCCAATCAATGTAAAATGCCTAATATTTTGTATTTTCAATATAAGAAAATGAAAATGTAAGGACTGGACAACAGCTTGAAATAAAGACTCTACTGTGTATAGACAGAGACAACTCAAGTAGGATATCAAGAAGCAAAAACACCCAGCCCAAGGTGAAAGTACAATCAAAATGAAAAGATGATGAGAAAGGCACCGCCCAAAAATTCAACCAAAGACAGGTTTCATGTCATTCCACAGACACTTAACAGTCAATACAGAGACCCAAGAAGACTCAACAATCATCAAAACCTACCCAGCAATCAAGAAACAAAGGTTGATGTATGTGACTATTCAAGGGAAAAGTGTGTATGTACACAGCTTGCAGAAGGATAGCACACGTATGTACGCGATTGTCAAGTAAAAACCCGCGTATATGTGTCGAAACACAGCTAGGCTAAGGAGAAGGTTGAAAGACTTGGACCCAGAGTGAACAGAGGTTGTCAAGCAATCATACGATAAGAAACTCAATATGAACGAGAGCAATCTAAGGAGAAAAACACTCCAAACCCCAAAAAAGAACATCCAATCCCCAGTATGGTCGCCAATTCTGTTACGAGGAAAATATCTCTATGGCTAGGGGTAAACCACAACAAATGGAAATGACTATAGAAATCAACTATATTCTTAAGTATGCTATATAGAGAAATATGCTAGCAAGACAAGATAAAAGGCCTATCTCATCCGGACGTTCGATGAAGTCCATCGTTGAGCACTTGACCCAAAGCAATATACCTGCAACTAGTCCTCAACAACCAAGCAAGGCAAGCATATGGTGATAATATATGATGTTATCACATTCAATGGCATAATCCATCAACATTCATAACAAATACGCCCATGGAATAATAATTCAAATATTTGCAAGATATTAATTAGACGAGAAAAGAGTATTTCTATTAAGACATAATCAACAGAAGTGAATAAGTTATAGACTTCTATGTCACCATGGTTCGGAACTGAGAAACTAAGTTCCTTCCAGTTGGGCCTCCACCAAAGGAAAGCTTATGTAAGAGAGACAATGAATTTCTCAATCAGTAAGGGAAGAGCTTGGGGGCTAAACAATGTGTTTAGACTTAAATGATAAAGGGATGCAGACTCAATGTGAAGTGAATAATTCCTCCATAGTAACTTTGCTCTCAAAGTTGAATTATTTCTCCTCTTTTTCCATGGCTCGGATTTGTCCCATTTATAGCCTTCAAGTGGAACTGAAGGGCTGAGTCGGAATGTTTCCAGTATATGGAAGGCCAAGGATCATTGATCTCGTGACGTGACATGGAAACCCGACACCATTTTTCAATTTTGGGCACATTTCTCGATGTATGTGAGTTGTAATGGTGCAACCTACGTATATGTGTGTTGTATAGTAGGTAAGGTGCGTATATGTGGAAAAAAACAAATTTTTTAGCTCTGGGATTTGCAAAAAGGGATTTCAAGTCTGCATATGGGAACGGAAAAAGGCCTTCTGTGCAAGATTGCATGGGGTGAGGAAAATCTTGCTCTAACAAAATTCTAGAGGCTTATGGACTTCTTCTAGGGTTGACATCAATGACAACCGATTTTCCAATAGGAGAGAGACAACAAGAGAAAGAGAGAGATCGAGTGTGAGATGGAGAGAGAGCGATGGGGAAGTAGGGAAAGGTATGAAGAGAGAGAGAGAGGTTGAGCATCAAATTCACATGTTCTATGTTCGAGGATGATATTTTCATGGATCGAGTAATTATTTCAGATTTTGTAAAGCTAAATTGATATTTCATGTATAGTTGGGTGGAAAAAAACAATGATTTTTTAAGTGCATTGTTAAGTTGTAAAAGTTATTTGAAGTTATTTTTTAAGTTAGATTGTTCTATGCTACCCAAGGTGATGGTTTTTGCTCAAATGCAGGAAAAAAAGAATTATAATATCAAATGGCCAATTCTTCAAATTCAAGCGCATCATACTGTATCTTTGGAACTCCTTCAAGTTATCTCACATCAATTGCAGTATGTCTAGATTTTATTGATAATTCATTTATATCATTAAATTTATGCTATGTGTGCATCTGTAGTTTAATATTTGTTCATTGAATTTAATATTTGTTCATTGAATTTTGCAAGATATAGATTTAGGATCGAGTTCAGATGCTCAAGATATTCCTGTGGTCCCAAAATTTTGCAAGCTCTTATCAGGAGAAAGATGTCATAAGAAGATATTTGATGAAAATGGACAGTTTCTTTACCCTACCAATCCTAACATGGCATATTCCAACATCTAACATGGGTCAATGATATTACATTGTGAATTTGATCTCTTTTATGTAAACAACCCCGTAGGGCATAAGAAAAAGATGATTGAGTAATTGTATTTTTGGATTTTCAATGGAACTAATGTAAATGCATTGCTTAATTCTGTAAATGTGTTGACCTACACATAATATATCTAGCTAAACAATGATACACACATTTGCAGAGAGAATTGGAAAAAGAAGAAGGAGAGAAAGAATGGAAAGAATTCTCATTAACCGTTGTGAATAATGAATAATTTACACATGATGTACTCTTAATAACTCAATGTGTTCAACTTGAGGTAAACCAAGTTTCCATAGTGGTGGTCTAGAGTGATCTGGACACACACCAACAGTTTCGGGAGTGAACTGCCACCTATTCTAGTCTCGCAGACAGTTACAGGAGTGAACTACCACCTAGTTGAGTTAACTAGTCAACTAGTCTTCAGTTAACTAACTGAACATAAAGTAGTGAGGATTTAACTCAAGGAATCAAGGCTAATGTGCCACTTTGGTGATGATAGCAAGGCAAGGTCGAATTAGCATGGTGATGATCCCAATGTTGCATGGTGATGATCCCAATGCAACATCTAAACTCAACTCAACTAGTTGAATTGAAGTGTGAACTGAAAGAGAATAAAATCCAGGTGGAATATTCTCTCCTAAAATATAGGAGACTGCATAATGACTAATTATGAATAATAAACAAATAAAAACCTTAGGAAAAAGAAATCCTAGTTGTGTGTGAAGTAACTCCAACACCCCCCCTGAACATCACTATGGTGAAAATAAAGATTGGGTCCCAGCAACGAGGCCATGTTAGGTACCCAAGTACAAAAGATACACTGAAAATAAAGTGAGGGAAGAGGGAAAACCTCATGGGAAAAGCCCCCCCTCAAGGTACAACTCATGTAAAAAAAGAATAACTACAGATGCCAGGCAATTGTGTCCTTCACTCCAAGATGACCTCGCAGAGAATGGAATTTCTGCTCAGTGAAGGTCTTGGTGAAAATCTTTGTCGTCTATTCTGTTGAAGGACAGAACTGTAAGTCGATGATCCCCTCGTGTACCAAGTCCCGGATGTAGTGCATGTGGATCTCGATGTGCTTCATCCGCTGCCTCTGAACTGGATCTCTGCGAAACTTCAGAGTGCTCTGGTTGTCACACCAGATAACGATCGATCGATGAAACTGAATGCCCAACTCAGTGAGAAAATGTTGTAGCCACATAACCTGAATGGTTATGTTAACTACCCCTCTGTACTCTGCCTCGGCTGAAGATAGAGCAATGGCATCTTGTTTCTTGCTCGACCAACAGATAGGCCCGGAACCAAGACTAAGTGAGTAACCAGATGTGGACTTGTGATCAATGTTATCACCAGCCCAGTTGGAATCAGTAAACCCAATGAGATCTAATGTAGAGTCTGTTGCATAATGAATCCCAAAGGTGATGGTGCCCTGTACGTATCGAAGGATATGCTTTGCATCTTTCCAATGTAGCTCATGTGGCTCCTGCATGAACTTGGAAACTGCGCCAACTGCATATGAGAGGTCTGGTCTGGAGTGTGTGAGATACAACAAGCTCCCCAGTAGTTGTCTATACAGTGTGCTATCAACCAGTGGAGTCTCCTTGTCATCCTCAAGTTTGACTCCTGATAGGAAAGGAGTCGGAGCAGACTTGCAGTCTGTCATGTGAAATCTCTAAAGGAGATCTCGTGCATACTTGGCTTGAGACAGTTTCATGCCTGATGCATCCTGACTGATCTCAAGTCCAAGGAAGAAGTGTAGCGGACCCATGTCTGTCATCAAAAACTTGTCATGAAGAATCCTCTTGACTGCAACAATCATTGAAGTCGAGCAACCGATGATCAACAAATCATCGACATACAAAACTAAAAGTAGAAGTGAATCAACCGTCATGAGCATGTATACATTCGGGTCTGATTTAAAACGTACAAAGTTCTGTGACAACAGGTAGGAGTCCATATTGGCATACCATGCCCTCAGAGATTGCTTGAGGTCATAAAGTGACTTCTTTAGCCGACAGACCAAAGATGAGTCCTGCATAAATCCTTGGGGCTACTCCATGTAGATCTCCTCAGAGAGATCACCATGAAAAATGCATTCTTCACGACCATCTGATGGACTTCCCATCCCTTGGCTTCCGCAATGGAAAGTGCCAATTGTATGGAATCCATCTTCGCTACTGGAGCGAAGGTCTCATCATAGTCAATACCATGAACCTGTTGAAAGCCTTTGGCGGCAAGCCTGGCTTTGTATCTGCTGATCTGTCCATCCACTGTGCTCTTGGTCCTGTAGACCCATCTGCATTTGACAAGTTTCCTCCCAGAAGGAAGGGGAACCAGATCCCAAGTTTGGTTCTTGAGGAGGGAGTTGTACTCCTCCTGCATGGTGGATTCCCAAAAGGGATTTCCAGCAGCCTCACCATAATACTGTGGATCTGAAGACTAAACCAAGAAAAGATGCCTGGAAGGCAATGGTTCAGTGGCAGTGAGTGAAATAGGAAGCTCCTCGAAATCAAATCGAGTCCTCCTAGTATCGGCTGGATCACCAACGAGATCCCTTGCATCCTGAAGAGTAGTTTGTGCCCACTTAGGCCTCTGCTCTAGCTTTGCAACTGCATCTGGATGCTCTGACTCTACATCTGACTGTACTGACTATGAATCTGAATCTGAATCCTATGAGTCCTTTGAATCAAAACTCTCGTCTGAAGAAGAGTCGGCATGTGCATGCTCATCATCTCGGACAGGTGGAAGAGTGAAGGTCTTTGCATGCGGTTGTTGAGGTACATGCGAGACACTTTCCTCGAATTGGAAACTACGCTCAATGATGATTCGGTCCTAGGAAAGATCAATAAGCCAATATCCCTTCACACCGTCAGGGTATCCAACAAAAATGCACTCAGTTCTCTATGGATCAAGTTCCTTCCTCTTTTCAGAGGGAATTTGGGCCCATGCATGTGAACCAAAAATGTGAAAGTGGGACACTTCTGGTTTGAGGCCGCTCCAAGCCTCGTAGGGGGTCTTGTCCTTGATAGATCTATGAGGAGATCTGTTTTGGATGTATGTTGCACAGTTAAGTGCTTCGGCCCATAGTCTTTGTGGTAGTGACTTTGCATGCAACATGCAAGATGCCATCTCCTTTAGAGATCTGTTTTTCCGCTCAGCAACTCCATTTTGTTGCGGAGTGTAGGGAACTGTATGTTGCAACTGAATCCCTGCCTCATGGCAAAGATGATGAATCTTATGATTCACATACTCTCCCCCGTTATCAGTTCGGAGGACTTTGATCTTCTTTCCAAACGGTGTCTCAACCAAATCTTTGAAATCTTTGAGGTGTTGAAAGACCTCGGATTTTTGCTTGAGAAAGTAGATCCAAGTAAAATGTGAGAAACCATCAACAAAAATGAGAACAAACCTCACTTTTCTATTCGATGGATGCAGAAAAGGACTCATGAGGTCACTGTGGATCTGATCTAAAGGTGCGGAAGCTCGTTGAGACTTTCCTTTGATGAATTTCTCTTGAGGGTGTTTTTCGAGAACACATCCCTCACATACTCCCTTGGAGAAATGGATGTCTGGTAGACCATCAACTAATATGTGATTGCTAAGCTGTTGCATGTATCTACAATTCAAATGTCCAATCCTTTCGTGCCATATCCTACTACTTTCATCATCATGAGTAAGCAGTAAAGAAGAATCAGGTTCAATGAATTCAAAAAATGTATAAAATCTAGACTGATGATTTACCTCACTGGTAGCAACCATGGAGTTGGTTTTCATGTTGTATATGTCCACAGAATTTGGTGTGAATACTAATTTCTTTCCGATGCCATAATTAGTCATCTAATACACAGAGAGAAGGTTGACAGAAAGCTTGGGAACATGCAGCACGTTCTCGAAGCTTTCGTTGGTGAGTTCAATCCTTCCTTTTCCGGTGACTTCGATAGAAGAGTTGTCCCCCATCAGAACAGGAGGACCTTTACATGCATACAAAGAAGAATAGAATGCTTATGAGGCATCCATGTGATGTGATGCTCCTGAATCTACGATCCAAGCATCGAGAGAGGAGTTGATTGCAATCAAGGCATGGCTAGAATTGCCTTTCTTGGAATTCAGATCTTCTGGCTTCTTCTTCTTTGCAACCTCGGGGATGAGATCTCCAAGGTTGTTTTGCTGAAGTATCTAAGACATCAGATCTATTTGTTTTTGCATGCATGCGGATTCTGAATGAAATCCTTTGTGACAATATGTGCATTTCTCTCCTTTTCTTCCCTCTTCTCCTTTGGATCTGGAGGCATCGGTGAAGGGTTTTGTGTACCCTTCCTTCTTCGTATGTGCATGATATTTTTGCTTATCTTTATATTTATATTTCTGATATTTTCGGCTTCCATCATGCACAGTGAGTGCATGTGCCCTTGGGCCTTTGATTGTGCCCATGTTGATGAGCTTGGTTTGCTCTTGTGTTAAGGATTCGATAAAGTCCTCAAGAGAAGGCATCTTCTAGGTGGCTCTAGAGGCAAATATGACAGTATAGAATGTGGATATGAATACAGAGAATTTAGGTCCAAGCTTGGAGAGAATGGTGAGAACCATTTGTTTCTCCTCCTTCGATTTATCAACCCCGCAAGCTTTGAGTTGCGACAGTAAATCCTTGAATTTTGTAAAGAAATATTAGATATTCTTGAAGCTTTTTGGATCTAATGTGAGAAGCTCCACCTCCAGCATGTGTCCCCTCATCTCATCTTGTTTTCCAAAGAGCCCTTCCAAGATGGTCCAGGCTTCATTGGGAGTCTTACAGGAAGATATATGAAAAAGGAGATCAGGAGAAATAAGACTGCAAATTGTTCTGAGTGCCTCATCCATGTGATTTAAGTACTTGTATTTTTCTATGGCTGATGTCGGTTCTATATATGTATCCATAGTTAACCTATACAACCCTCTAGATCATAGATGTATGGCTATTTTCTCCTTCCATGCAAAATAGTTGTAAGGTGTAAGAATGAATTCTTTTTGGAATTCCATCTTTTTGTTGTCTTCGATCTTTTGTACCTGCAAAAACTTTTGGTGTAGCTTTTGCTTAGCAGTCCGTCAACTCTGATACCATGTAAATGTGTTGACCTACACAGAATATATCTAGCTAAACAATGATATACACATTTGCAGAGAGAATTGGAAAAATAAGAAGAAGGAGAGAAAGAATGGAAAGAATTCTCATTAACTGTTGTGAATAATGAATAATTTACACATGATATACTCTGTATAACTCAATGAGTTCGACTTGAGGTTAACCAAGTCGCCATAGTGGTGGTCTAGAGTGATCTGGACACACACCAACAGTTTCGGGAGTGAACTGCCACCTATTCTAGTCTCTCAGACAGTTACGGGAGTGAACTGCCACCTAGTTGAGTTAACTAGTCAACTAGTCTTCAGTTAACTGATTGAACATAAAGTAGTGAGGAGTTAACTCAAGGAATCAATTCTAATGCACCACTTTGGTGATGATACCAAGGCAAGGTCGAATTAGCATGGTGATGATCCCAATGCAACATCTAAACTCAACTCAACTAGTCAAACTGAAGTGTGAACTGAAAGAGAATATTCTCTAGGTGGAATATTCTCTCCTAAAATATAGGAGACTGGATAATGACTAATTATGACTAATAAACAAATAAAAACCTTAGGAAAAAGAAATCCTAGGTGTGTGTGAAGTAACTCCAACAAATTCGATGTTTGTTTTATAAAGGGGTTGGTTTCATGTTTATTACTGGGAAAAAATGTTCATGCATCTAATAAGTGTTTGGTATAATGTTTGAACATATTAAAAGCATTGTGTTACTAATATTATTGATGTAATGCTCAAAATTTTTACAATCAGGATTCTAATAATGAGCGATATGTCCACCATCTACCATTGCACCCCACTACGATATCAAGTTGCAATCTTGTTGATAAATGAAAATAGCTCGAAAAGGAAGCATATCGAGAATGGTTAAAACAACCACCTATTCAATTCCCACTATGTCCTGAGTCGCCAATTCAAAACCTCGACAGTAACATTAGTTCTTCACATGTTGGGGATGAAGGCAATGATATAGAGGTTGGTATGGATGATTTCTTGCAGGATACCCAAGCCATGGAGGGAATGTTGTTAGATGCATTCTATCAAAATGAACTAGGGGATGACGATGATGTCATATATACCTTCTACGAAATCTTGAAATTTGCTTTAACCACCCCTCTATTTGGTCCAGTACAAGAGTCTACAAGGTCTAAACAGTTAGGGAGAACAATTTTATTGTACAACTTCAAAGCAATGTATGGTATGTCAAACGTGTGTTTCTTGATACTTTTGAGGTAACTAACCATTAATTGTTGGGTATGTGTTATATTCTTTGCATGTGTGTCTATGTGTGGGTGCATCAGATACGACAATTGTGTCTGATGATCCCTTCACCTAGAGCTCTGCCATGTGCGCCGGGCTCTTTCCTAGGGGGGTCCCAGGGGGGGGCAGGTATGCCCCCCCCCCCCCCCCCC